>JABJVR010000033.1:1582737-1599947 GCA_025773905.1 Chitala chitala | reverse complement strand
TGTTCAGCAGGTGAGGGGTGGGAGGCCGGGCCATCGGGCCGCCACTGTTCAGCAGGTGAGGGGTGGGAGGCCGGGCCATCGGGCCGCCACTGTTCAGCAGGTGAGGGGTGGGAGGCCAGGCCGCCGGGCTGCCACTGTTCAGTGGGTGAGGGGTGGGAGGCCGGGCTGCCGCTGTTCAGCAGGTGAGGCTGGGCCACTGGGCCGCCACTGTTCAGCAGGTGAGGGGTGGGAGGCCGGGCTGCCGGGCTGCCACTGTTCAGCGGGTAAGGGGTGGGAGGCCGGGCCACCGGGCCGCCACTGTTCAGCGGGTGAGGGATGGGAGGCTGGGCTGCCAGGCTGCCACTGTTCAGCAGGGGTTAACCTAGTTCAGCCCACCTTTACACTATGATGTTTTGTGCTTCTAATTATCCATGTTTAGTGGTATTTTATGGTTTGTTGCTGACATTCAAGACTGTGTATGCGTGCGTCAGTCTGTTCACAAACATGCTTGTTTTTGGTCTCATTCTTCAAGCTAACTGAAGTAGTGACATCACAGGACATTGGTCTGAGCAGGTGCTTTTGTCCTCTCAGGTGGACCAGCAGAATGAGGAACTGTTTTTCAAGATACACCTTGAAGAGCAAGATGACCCTCAGAACTTCCACTGGGACATCACCAGATCTCAGATGGACATTCATCAATTTGTCAGAAAATTACAGGTAAAACAAGAGTGTTGATACAGGTGTAGGTGAGAGCCCACTACCCATGTGTGCTTTCCTTGATGTAGCCTGTTGTTAACACGTTTCACTGTTGTGCTGTTCTTGACTCCGGTGATGGTATTTTCCAACTGTGTGCCATATCTGACAGCATGTGGAATTTCTGCCATCCATTGAGGTGATACTGGAAAGCACAGAGCATACCTTGGATGATGCCTTCATAGAGGAGGCCAGATGTGCCCTGGAGCACTTTCTGCAGGTAGCCCAGCACTCATCATTACTTAGCCAGCATCACATCATCAGTAGCTGGCTGTACAAGGACCCACCGACACAGGCCAGGCTGCATCTCATCCGCTGGGGTTCTTGGTCACTTCTGTTCAGTTCAGCCATTGTTTTGATGGATGGACTGTAATGCAGTGCATGTTCTATAATATATGTGGATATTTTGTCATTTTGATAAGTGGCTTCTTTAGCTGTCACCAAAATAGTAATAAAATGTGTGGCTTGCTGTGAAGGACGCCTGTCTGACTGCTGCTTCTGTTCCTTCCTGAAGACCCTTCTCTTGGAGGGCCAAAGCCAGGATGTTTTTGAATTTCTGTGCCCACTGCAAGATGAAAAGCAACCTTCTGGGGGGTACTGGGGCTTCTTAAGTGTCCTAGCCTCCTTTCTAGCACCCACCCAAGAGGAAGAGGTATGCAGGTTTCCTGCTGTCAAAGTCCTACCAGTTGATGAGATGGTTTGTTGCAGGAATGCTATACTGCTGTGATGCACTGTGTTCATGACTGAATCTACACCTTGCTCTGAATATGCATTATCTAGCACTGGCACTAGTACACCCATTTCTTTAGATTAGTTATCAGTATTAAAAAGATCAATGTCATTTTTTTTTAGTCTTAACCTTTTATCTGTTTGTTTTGGATTGTGTAATTGCCCTGTGCTTTCATTTGTCAGTTGTTGGGTCCCTCAGAAACCAATTTGTATTAGTGCAGTTAATGTAAATTGATTAGGTTAATGTAAATTGATTAGGTTAATGTAAATTGCTGGGCTTGTAACTGTGGGAAGAGTTGTATGTAGCCATGGTAATTAATTGGCAAAATCCACTTCTTGCTTTCATTCCTTCCAGACCTTTCAGGATAAGACAGAAGGATGTGACCTGATCTCACTCTACTCTGAGTGCCAATGTGGAGGTGTAGATAATAGTGAGGCCCCCACTGGCCTTTTTGTACAATCGCCCAATTCCTGTGAACATAAGGACATGGAAAACACCAGCCAGGAAAGCACCTTAGAAGACCCTTTCAAAGGCAGTGAAGTGAACACCTCTGAGTTTCAGTTCCGCATGTTGGACCACGGGATCCCTCATTCTGCTTGTGGTTTGGACCTGTCTGCACAGCAGCCCACAGTGGAGGGAAAGCCAGTCCTTTCAGTTCTCCAGGAGCACACTCTGCCCCTGGATGAGGGCAGGAAGGCAAACCAAAGAAGTGGCCTGTTGGCCAAGCTGACAGAGGGGCTTCATGGGAAATGGGTCAAAGCTCAAGGTCGAGAGGCAGAGCTGACGGAAACTGAGAGGTTCAGCAAGGTCATTGAAGCCGTAATTGAGCTTCTGAAGGAGATATGTGGTTTGTATTGATTATAATGATCATTGTTTCGATGTTATATGCCATGATTTTCCTGTAATGGGCTGGTGCCCAGTCCAGGGTATGTCTTGCCTTATGTAAGTTCTGGGGTCCAGGCTACTAGTGACTCTGTTCAGGATAAGCAGTTGGAGAATGTTTTACTCTAACCTCAGCTTTAACCTTTCTGATGTCTGAAGTCAAAACCCTTAAATGTGGTACCTGCTTCTAATGTGAACCACACAGTAATGACAAAACTATACTCCAAAAGTTTACAGTTAATTCAGTTAGAGTCTGCACTTGGTAACATGTACCTAACCTTAAACTATACACAACTAGAGTGTAAATTAAAAATTAAACACGTTATCTTTTCTGTCTGATACAATCTCTTCCTTTTTCAGGTACATCAGTGTGTTTGAACATATCCGAAATCATTGTAAAAGTATTTAAGCGACTGCTGATAAAGTGAGTGTTGTTAAGGATGGCCTGCTTTGTGCTGTGTCACTGTTCCATGTGTGGTGTGTGTTACGGCATCCTGTCATACACCTCCATCTGTTCTCTCTGTACCCCCCACAGGAAGGTCAGCAGCCTTCTGAATGCCATGAGCATGACGGAGGACCGGATGGCATCTCTGCTCGACAGCCTGCGGGAGACCCAGTGGCCTGGTGGGGACCCAGCCCGTCCGGCTCGGCCACGGAACAGCAGGGAGAAGAGTGAGACCATGGAGAAGGCGTGTAGACTGCTCAGTGCCAGATGTGCGTACACTACACGGGTAAATGTGTGAATCTGTGGAAATATACACGCGGCTCCATCTACTTTTTCTGTCCTTCAGGTACAAAAGTTTTCATACTGAATAAGAGTAATGTTGAGGCAACATTTAAAGTTTTCCAGGACCCAGAAGAGAACAAGAAGCTGCTATACGTGAGTGTAGTGTCTGTCTACATATAAAAGCCGCCGTTGCAGAACAATGGTGCTAAACGCTCTCAATGGAATGGTTTTGATCCGTCAGTTTGATATTAAGTCTGTCTCCACTCTTGTCTATGTGTAGAAGCTGCTGCAGTTGCTTCTGAAGGAGCTGTTTCCTGGGCAGGAAGACCTGCACTCCAAGGCTGAAAAGCTTATCTGTAATGTCTAAATATCAGAACCTGTAGCCTGAGCTCTGCTGCTCTGAAGTCAGGGATTCTCTGCCAACATCATTCACTGGTGATACGTTTAATGTGGGCCATAGAAGCAAAGTTTCAAAGAAAATACATTTGCCACAACCTTGAAAGAACTACAGCATCCATAACCCACTTCAGCATCTGAAACAAATGGTGGCATTTTAAAACACACTGCATTACCAGGTTACCTGTCTCTACTCTCCATTTCCAGTGTGACAGTGAACAGAGAACGAGGGATTGTATTGTGTACTTTTTTGTGTGTGTGTGTGTGTGAGAGAGAGAGAGAGAGATCGATCGATCGATCGATCCTTGGAGATGGAAGCTTCCATGATGTGCCAATGTACATTGTATTTTGTCTGTGAATTTAAAGGTATAAAGCCACAGCTTTAAAAAAAAAAAAAAAATTAATTTAAATGTATATCTCCAGATGGTACCGTTCATATTTTTATATAATACGGTATTTTAGCACTTGATATTTATAAAAGATGTAACTACATTTTTTATAAAATTGTATTTTTAAAGTAAACCGATGCCTTGACCCTATTCTTGTGCTGTACCTTAACCTATTTTTTTTTTCAAACGTGCAGCAAGTTGTGATTAATTTTTTTCAATACATTCTGTAATGTTTTAAACTTTCTTTAGTATTCCATTTTAATAAAATTTATCAAGTACATTTTTGTTTGCATCAACATGTTTGCCTTTATAAATTTGTTTATTCTGTGGTGGGTTGGCGCCCCGCCCTGGATGTCCCCTGCACTATGCCCTATGTGTTCTGGGATGGGCTCCAGGCTTCCCCACGACCTTTAACAGGATGAAGCGGTATAGAAGATGACTGACTGAATTTGTTTTGTTGACTTGAATTTGAATTATGTGAAATATCTGACTATGGCCTGGTGGCTCAACAGGTGGAACATCAGGCTGAGATGCTGAAGTTTCCCGGTTCAAATCCCAGCATAGCCAGATGTGTCCTTGAGCAAGATACTCAAGGCTCCACAGGTGCTGTACGTGGCTGCTCAGGGCATGGGTTAAATGCAGAGAAGTAATTTCCCGCGGGGGTTAATAAAGTACAATATTTAAAAAAAAAAAAAAAAAAAAAAACAGGCAAATCAATCATTCCAAGAATGTCCTTGAGTACAACAGTTTTAAAATGAAAGCTACACCTAACAGCTGGTACAGTCCCAGGTCTGTCTACATCCTACCTAGAAACAGCAGTGGTGGCTCAGTCTCGGTACATTTTAATTTTAGAGCCTGTCTGAAGTCAGTAGGAACTGACATTCCACCTTTCACATATGACACACCTACCAGGTTGAAGCAAGTTTTTCTTTTAAGGATTGAATTTATTTGTTACTCATAGTTGACATGTCTGCAAAAAGTCATTTGTATTCACATAAACAAAAATGTTACCCAACTGAAGAATATCTGCCTGTCTGTGGAGCTCCAGATGGCCCACTCCAACAGCTGACATTAACCTTTCCACAGAAAACAAAACTTTAAACTGCAAGGAGAAAATATAGAGCCACTGGAATGAAATTTCATACACGGTCATTATTCTTTTAGCTTGTAACCTTAAGGTCCAAACCCCATTTTGAAAGGTCGGCATTCTTATTAGGAATCCTCTCCTACAAGCATTGACCCAGCAATGACAAAGGTTAAACAAGGTAACAAAGCAGCACGACCGGTGGTG
Organism: Chitala chitala; assembly: GCA_025773905.1. Classification (NCBI taxonomy): domain Eukaryota; kingdom Metazoa; phylum Chordata; class Actinopteri; order Osteoglossiformes; family Notopteridae; genus Chitala; species Chitala chitala. The sequence continues at coordinate 1,594,800 of JABJVR010000033.1, read as the reverse complement.
TCTTAATGACTACTTGACAGAACATTTACTTAAACCCGAGGCATCCTCAGAGTTATCGCTATGCCATGTGAGTTCTGAATGCATCTAAAACTGGCTTTGTTTGAAATCTAGTAGGCTACTTCACAGTCACTGAAGGTAGCATGTGTAAGTCGGTATGTGGGGTGCGCTTCTGCATCTGAGGACAAGAACACAGGACATGGCAGCAGGAGCTGGGCAAAGTATACAAACTGAGAAGGGAGAAGGGACAGCAACCTTATACAAAAATAAATAGCAGTCTTCCTCCAGCAGCCTGTTCTGTATCTGTCATGCTGTCCACGAAGACAATAAAAGCATCAAGTTTTTGAAAGTACTGCACTTTCAAAATATGCCTTTTTTAAAGCAGAAAAATGTGGTTTGTGTCGAGGCTCGTGCTGTGAACCGTCACAAGCTCCACTACACTGTACGTCCTCAGTGAGACGCCTGTGGCTTCACAAGCTCATAGCGGCCCACCTGCCCCTCTTGCAAGAGCTGGCCAATCAGCTGCTCCTTCTGCACCTTACGGCTGACGATGAGAAAACGCTGCCGGCCCTGTCCATAGGATTTACTGCGCAGTCCATATTTCTGTGACACCTGGTGTATCTGCTTTCGCTCATCGTTATTGAGTTCAGTGGAGAAACGCAGATCGTCCTGTCGGTCCGACGTGGCGTAGTCACGGATGATTTCCTCAATCTCTCTCTTGGTGAGCTGGTTGCCTGGCTTGTCCATGTCCAAACCCAGCCCTTCCCTGGAGAACTGCTCTTTGACCCGAATGGGTTCTGCGATGCCCTCGCCTTCCCGGCCCAGCCCGCCACCCTTCCAGCCCATTTTGCGTAAAAGCTGGTTCCCGATATTGTCTTCTTTGATTTCTTGCCGCAAGGAATCTTCTCCTACACGAGCCAGAATCTGGTTTCGAGAGATGGCGTCCACATTGCCCTCTTTCCTCAAGTTGGACTTCACGACAGCCTGTGTCTGGCGCAGGGTGGCCAGGGCTTCCTCGGCAGCAATATGCTTCACTGTCTTTTTTGGTCCTACACCAGAAGCCACGTACTGGCCTTCCAGATACACGTCGCACTTCCAGCGGTGATCAGGCAAAACGGTGAATTTGTAGTCTGCAGCCACTTTGTTGAATTGAGCTGTATCATTGATGATGCAGATGGCGTTCTCTGAGTTCTCCAAGATAACAAGCTCACTGAGGTGCTTTTTACGCATCCCACAGCGACCTGCTGAGGCGTCACACTGCTGCGCCCTGGGAACATGCTGTTGCTGTTTGGCTGCCTGGTTCAGACGCAGCTTCTGCAGCGCTTCCTCCGCAGCCGCATGCTTTGAAGTCTTCTTGTTTCCATTGGCCTGAGCGACAAGTTCGCCCTGCAGGTACACACTGCATCTCCAGGTGCTGCTGTTGGGCAGCAGGTCAAATTTGTAGTCTATCTTCATTCGGTTGAAAGCAGCAGAGTTATTCAGTATGCAGATGGCATCGTGTGCATTGTCCACAATGACAAACTCCGTCCAGTGTTTGCGCTTGTCATGCTCGTACTGACCCTTGGAGCTCGGGGGGGGCTTGTCTTCTGGATTCCGCAGTGCCGGCAGGAAAGAGGGCGTTGGGGAATTCACCTGGCACACCACCATGTCATTGACATATGTGTGTCTGTACCTGCGCTGAATGACCCTCACCTCCACGGCTTTCATGAACAGCTTGACGGCCTGCTCTGACGCACGGTCTCGGGCCCCGTTCTTGCTGCCAGAGTACCCAGTGGCAAGGTACACACACTGACACCGCAACTCGCAAGCGTAGCCATCTGCAGGCACCTTTCGGTTCTTGGGCAGGTCTGCAGGTGGGATGTCCTTTAGATTGACATAGATGTATTCTGGGTTGGTCTTACAGGCCTGAATACTGCGGCTAAGAATGAAGTTGTAGTTAGTTGTGTCTGGACCGCTCAGGGATGTGGGATCTTTCAATGTGGCTGCCATTGCAGAGGAAACCTTAACAATAAGCCTCTGTTTCTCCTCCAACATGGCTGCTGAGATGGGAACAGGACCACCAGAGGCTGGCTGGAAAGAGGGGCTTCCATAGACTCTACTGAATGCCCTGCTGGACGAGGGTCTGTCGTGGTGCCCAAAACCCAGGCCCTGGCAGCCAGAATCCCAGCTTCCAGAATGAGTGCCAGCTCCATATTCATCAAACCTGTTTCCCTGGGATGGATACACAGAATGCCTGGCACCATGCACCTCGAACCTGGAGGAATAGTCCTGCGGTGGTTTGGTCATGAAGTTTGATGTACAGCCCCTGCTCCCAAAGCCCAAAGTGAGGTTTCCTCCTGGGGCCCCATCCCTGACTCTCTGTTCAGTCCAAGTGGCAGAGGTGTAGGGTGTGGCCCTTCGGAAGCCTGGGTAGGCTGAAGGGGATGCGTGAACCCTGCCACCATGGAAGGGCGGGTTCAGGCCATCTCTCTGCCAACTAGCATGAGCCTCAGCCCTTCTGTGCTCCTTCTCGTTTTCCTTCTCATCTGTCCCACCAGCAGCACCCCCGCCCCCTCCGCTGGTAACTCCACCCCCAGCACCAGCGCCCCCACCCACACCACTGCTCACAAAGTGCACAGGCTCAAAACGAGGTCTGGGACTAAATTTCATCACAGGCATCTTCCTCACAGGCTCTTCCCCTGAAAGCAAATGACAAGAAACAGGGCACATTAAGGCAAGGACACCATGAAGGGTTTAAAGTGTAGCCACAGCTGCGATAAGTGTCCTCACTGGCTAAGCGAGTTCAGAAAGTGCAACTCACTGCCATCAGATGTATTCGGCCTCTTTTTTGCTTCAGCACCTGGAGGCAGCTGAGAAGAGGGCATCGTGCCAACAAGAACCCCTTCTGCCATCACCAGCAGCTTCTACATCACTTCTGGGCCATGCCTTGAGAGACAGAGCTGAATTTCAGCACATTGTTACATATTGTACTGCCTTAAAATGGGAATGAACTGTGGTTAGTAGCTCAAACACACACGTGTACATGTCCATTATTTCATCACCTTTTACAAACTAACAGATTCGTACAAGTGACATCAGTTGAAATCTGACCATACCACAGTGGGTTAATCAGGGCCCTACCAAATGTATAAGTTCACCTAAAATACAGCAAAAACTGTTCCACACATCAGCAATGAAGCACACAGAAACTTGTGTGTGGCTGCCAGGCTCAATCTGACATGTAACACTAACTGTGGCCTGTATAATTCAAACTCAATCTAAACTACCAAATGCTGATATCATACAATGCTTTCACAATTACTGCAGTATTCCTAAAACTTTTTTATTCAAAACTTCAATGGCTGGTAAACTACAATTAGAGTAATTATTTAGTATGGACCACTCATCTGACATTTTCACTATGAATAAAACAGTAATGCCAAAATAAAGCAAACAATCATTACTCAAAGAACGCGGGTTGTGTGTGTTTATCATCTGGAGAGTACGCTGCCATACTCATGTAGCAGCGTACAGTACTTGGGTGGATATTATAGTAATAAATTTAATCCAATTCGTTATATTCTATCAAACACAAGCACTCACGTATCATTTGTTTTTATCAAACCATTCACTCCGTGATACCGGCGGCTTGCGTTGTCAAACCAAGCTTTTGTAAAACTAAAGGTCCAAGATATAAGGTGTGTCTCTTGACTGTCTTCTACCACGGATATGCTCACTAAGTTATCCAGAAGAAGTGCCACTAGACACGGTCACGACCGCTGCAAAGAGCGCTCAAGGAATAACTACCATCATGAAGTGTTTCATTAGTCTGTGTGTCGCTTTGTAACAAGCGTCTTTTTAAAACGCCCATAAGCGAGGTAGCTAACGCTATTAACTGCTCAGTCACCCGTGATTATCACTCCCAAATCTCGAGCTACCGTTTAATGTTTTATAAATAAAAACGTTCAGTTCTGCTAAGAGAACCCACCAGCTAACCGATAGCTGCTAACCGATAGCTGCTAGCATGTCTGCCGCGCAGAGCATTGTGGGTGACGAGCACACGAATGCGTCAAAAGCCACACAGCCGATTAACGGCAATAACGGCATTAAGGCCATACGTACAACAGCTGTTTGACTTAAAGTCGTCACCTGATCTACTACATTTGGAAATATTTATAAATATATTTTTTACTAAAATGTTAATCAGTATGCCATAAGCCGTCCGCCATCATGACAACATATCGAAATGGCTTTGTTTTGCGTTCGCAGTTTAATTCAGTTATAACCACAACGTTCTAATAAGCTTGACTTTTTTGGCAGAAGGTTCCGCAGTGTGTGTGATGTTAGCAAGCCGTCATACCAAACGCATGTTCCTGTTGTATGACGCAGTCATCACGGCCTTGGCTAGCTGGCTAATAGGCTAGCACCGCTCGGACCGGTCTCAAGCAAAGCGCGCGCCGATCCCGTGCTCGACTCCTTTTCAGAAGGGTCTCGAGCACACCACGCGCCGGACCCGTGCTCGACTCGCGTTACCTGAGCTAAATTCGGCACTGAATCGCGTCATGTTCCACTTACCCCAAAGTCATCAAGTGCGCAAAAACAGCATGTGTGGAGTGTGTGCGACCCGCAGCACAACGGGTCACGCTACATCTTACCTGTTATGGTGGACAGGTGACGCTTAAAGACTTTCCGTAAGACTACAGAGTTCATAGGCGTTACAGCGGGCGGTGTGGTGCACAGCACGGTTCACAACACAGCACCTCCCCTAACATCGCTCCGTCCCTGTGCTCTTCTTCTTGATCTTTCCATCGCGTTCACACGTGCTCGCTCGTCCCATCGTCCCATCTGCAGCGCTGGTCGCCTTCAGCTAGACGAACGTGTACGGTCTGAACCACGACATCTCCGCATTCAGTTCTTGCTTTACTGTGACGCGGTGTGACACAGCCTGTGTCCCTCTTCTGGGCTTTCTGTCGCTGATCGGGTTTCGGTACCCGCGGAACGTAGCGCAAAAACTTGTTTGGACGTCAAGCAATTCCACCTTAGTTCATTAACAGTTATGCAAGTGAACACAACTACTCATTCTTTAAGTTTTCAAAACAGTCAAATTTGCAAGTAAATGCGTGGCGTTTTGATAATGAATTCATAGCATGTCGCCAGAATTTTGTTACTGTTGTTACGATTCTCGACTTCTTAAAGGTTCCGTGTTTGTTTGTTTGTTTGTTTACAGAATAATCACAAAACGTGGTTTTATTTTGTCTGGCCCAGTGTTTATTGTTTCTTCACCACTGACTGACGTCAGATGAGCTGTAGACATACACAACTACTGTACATCACTTACAATTTCCAGTGTAACAAACTTTATAAACTTTATTATTTTCAACACTAAAGAATTAAATGATATTTCTAATACTACAAGATATATGCTGCAGATAGCGTACACATTTTCAGTACTATCAATCATCATTGCAAGAGTCCATTTCAAAAAGCATATTCATACACAAAATAGATTCATATAATTTATTAATAAACACACATACTTTGACTAAGGTTTAGTTTAAAAGATTATCACAATTATTTGAAACACTGATGCCAGAATGGTTAATTTTCAAGTTGGAGAAACGTTTGCAAGAGCTGAAGAGATCACACAGACTTACTGAAAAGAATAAATTAAAAAAAGGTTAAGAGAGTTAATAAAACAGTTTAAATCAACCCCAGTCATCTAATAAGTTAGAAATTGAAACATTACCGTTACCATTTGTTAAACTGATCTAATGCATGAGGTGGCATGGTGGTTAGCACTGTTGCCACGCACCTTCAGGCCAGGGGTTCAATTTCTGCCTTGGGTCTGTGTGTGTGTGGAGTTTGTGTGTTCTCCCTGTGCTTGGTGGGTTTTCTCCGGGTGCTCCGGTTTCCTCCCACAGTCCAAAGACATGCAGGTTAGGTTGATTGGTGTATCCAAATTGCCTGTTGTGTGTGCATGCCCTGTGGTGGGTTGCTGCCCCACCCTGGGTGTCCCCTGCCCTGTGCTCTGGGATGGGCTCCAGGCTTCCCTGTGACCCTTACTGGGAATAAGTGGTTAAGATAATGGATGGATGTAATGCATGAAAAATTTGTCTAAAACACATTGTAATACCTGCATGTTATGACTCAATTTTACTATTTAAGGCACCATCATGACAAAAGGAAAATCAGTAAATGTCATTGGCTAATTGTAATATTTACGTTTCCTGTGAATTTAGAACTTAGTTTTCCTAATGTGATAAAAAATAAATTTAACTGGTTAATAATACTGCAACGTCTGGTTTCTTTGTAGGGGGGTTACAGCTACAGCTAAATCTAACTAAAAACAGTCAAAAAGAAATTTTAAAGGGAAGTGGTGCTGTTTAATGAACTGTTTAATCATTATCATTAATACAACTCATGTATTAAAGTAAAATCTGTAGCAGAAAATGGGAAAACAGAATTAGAAACTCAGCTGGCACAGAGGTGAGTAATGTGTATCTAACTGTATTTTCTCCAAAGGTTTGACTGGTTAAATTGAAGTCTTGCTTTTTAAGCACTGTTCTTATGAGTCTCCACCTCACAAAGAAATGTTCCAGAACATCTTGTTGTCCACCTGACACCACCCCTCTCACCCTCTTCATGGTGCTTTCTGGTGGAAATAACCAAGCAGATTACACATATGTTCACGCCGAGCAGAACAGATGAACTTGTGTAGAACATCCTTTTAAAACTGATGTAGTGTAGGGAGGAAAGAAAAGTGGAGACCACCTCTAAGCGCCTATGAAAGCCGTAATCTTCTCATATGATAAATGGTCAAAATACATCAAAAGAAGCTACAGAGAAAGAGACAGTAAGATGTAGGTTAGTAAACAACTTCTTAGTCAATTTCAATGGGAATACTAAATGCAAAGATCAAAGGTCAACAGGGATTTCTTTCAGTCCTGACCAGTAGAATGGGAGTTTCCAGTGGGTCGTCTGTGTCCAATACTTAGAATTAGACAAACACAGAATTACCACTGAAATGTCTTGTAACCACAGTTACCAGCAGTTTATTTTAAAAAAGCAAATACTGTAGGTTTAAAATGATTATTTAGACAACTGAATATTCCTGAATTTCCATATTTCCTGAACATCATGTTAAAAGGTTCATAAGTAAACATTTGTTTCTAAGTAGGAATAAATACAGCTTTACAGCTTTATACCTTACTGGGCAAAGTGAAATGGACATGTCCGGTTACCATATATCAAAGCAAAATGGACATGTCCAGTTACCATATATCAACAGAACATCAGAGAACATCACAACAATACAACAGGAATTTACCAGTTTTGGTAGTCATGGCAAGATCCCTCACTGTCATCTGGGCTCAAGTTTACCTGTGTAATGTTTTGTACACCAATTTCCTATAAATTGTGCCTTTGATCACCTTTGTTGCAAAAGGAACTTTATGAAAATGAATCAAAATACTGTACTAAACATACTCAAATCTTGGAACATCACAAAATTGTCATTAAAATCCATAAATATTCAATTAATCTGTCAAGGAATAAGAACAGACACAGTGCCATAATAATGTTTTTATTTTTGTTCAATTTATGGCATAAGAAGTGACTATGCATCAATGTTTGTTGAAAATATTGTGTATTTTTTTCCATTTCCTAGAGAGACTGTGTTAACATCTTTTCAATTCAATAATCACCAACATGTTATTTATCAAGGTGTGCCTACACTTTTGCATAAGACTGTATAATAAAGTTGTATTAAAACAATAAAAAGTTTGTTGCCTTATCCTAAAAATACAATAATAAGAACTAAAATAATAAATTATGTTAATGAATTGTAGTAATAATAACAATAATAATAATGTAATAATAATTATCACCACCTTTGTTTCCATTGAGACAGCTTGTCGCTATTTAGCACTACCACTAACGTCACTGGCCTGATGCTTTTCACCAGCCATGATGGATGCGCGCTGCACTGGATAATTCGCAATAAATGACGATAAATCTTAGAGCACTTTGGCGAACATGTTTATGGTCCGCAAGCTATGTGAAAAAGGGGTATAAGGTGGAGTATGCTGCAGTGCTGCCCGGCGAATGTAGCAGCCAAACGCCATACCTGACTACAGAGCCGTGCACATCAAATTTTTTTTGCTGCGGCTCCTCAGTTCCTTTCCTGAACAAAAATTGAACTTACAGCAGCTTTTGTTCGGATCTATGAATGTTCGCAAGTCGAATGTTCGTAAGTACAGTGGTTATATACAGTTATATACAGTCGTTATATAACTGTTGACGTTATATAACCACACGCTGATGTCGTCCACCTGTTTTCACCATGTGATGTCACCCTGTCCCAATTTCCTGTCATTTCTGCCAGTGTTGTGTCGTCCACCTGTTTTCAACATGTGATATGACCCCGCCCCATTTTTCAGCCATCTCTGCCGATGTTGTATAGCCCATTGGCTTTTGCCATGTGATGTGACCCTGCCCCATTTTCCTGTCATCTCTACTGTTGTATAACACACACATCTCATTACACAGAGATTCACTGCCTGTGTGTTTTGGTAAGTGTTGATTTATTTTAAAGTCCAAAATAACATTTATATTATCATTAATCCTTAATGACTGATGACATATTCTGAGCATCTAAGTGTAACCCACAGTTACCACGTTACAGCAGGGAGAATATTTGTTGATAAATTCACAAAATATAATTTGGTAAGCAGACACATCTCCCTAACACTACAGAAGACTGTTGTAGGCTGAGTTTTATAGAGTTAATCGTAAGACTTATAATGGATGCGAAGATAAAGTTCTAGTATCAGTGCACAGGATAAAAGTTGGACTGATAAAGTCCAACTGTCCAGTCACAGGTTCAGAGGACAGGACACCGTTGTTATAGTCCCACTGTCTAGTACTGACACCTAGTAATGGGACGGGAGTTCAGAACCTAACTGGGTTCACTTGAACACACATATGTTCACATAAACACACATAGAGTTAAAATGAAACAGCCAACTATTTATCTGTACATGAAATTAATTATGAACTTTAAAGACATCGCAGCCAAGTCAAAATCTGTGCTCCTTGGTGCTTTGAAGATGAAGGGTAAGTCCAACTGTTCTAAATATTCTAACAAACAGCTGTTACATAAAATATGAAAAATGCAATCACAATAAATATAACTCAAACGTCAAACAATTCAATATCAAAGTTTTATTAAGTATTAAATTTAAACAACTGGCACCTCTGGAAGAAGAACAGGCATATTCTGCAAAATCAATAGTATGGCTTTAAAATGCAAAATGAAATTAATTTCCTGAGTAGAATCCAAAAAACAATGAGACACAAAAATAACTGCTGTCCACAGACTCGGTCTGGCTTAAAAGATTTGTTAATATCACAGCTCTGCCAGCAAACAAAAAAAAAAGTTTATTAAAAGCCTAGCAAAACATTTTGTAATTGTCCTTACAACTGTATATAGAAACAGTGCATGTGCATTTGCATTCACAGTGGACAGTGGGTAGAGGGCAAGGCAGGCATGGGCAGAACTGGGTGAGAACTCATTCACAGTGGACAGTGGGTAGAGGGCAAGGCAGGCATGGGCAGAACTGGGTGAGAACTCATTCACAGCCCGCAAGTGAGCAGTTCTTACAGGACGCCTACACTGGGAAGGAAACAGATGGTTTCAGTTCAAACTGGGGAGGAAACACTGCATATGATAAAAGCATTTTGAGGCAACGTGTTGTGAAAGGCACTATATAAAAATTAATTTAATTGAACTGAAAAAATGGTGTGCATTTCTGTTAGCAACAGGTTAGTAATGTTTCTACTGCTACTGCAAGAGAACATGCCAGAAAGGGTTCTTTTTGCGTAAAATATTTCAAAGAGAAAAGAATCTGGTGAATAAAAAGTATAGATAGCATTCTTGTGGAGGTCTACTAGGTAAGATCACTGAGGGCATGGTTGATGATAGATGCTTTTTGTAAAACATCATTAATGGAGTTGTCAATGTGACCTTACCAGGACGGTGCTCTCGTGAAACATGCAGTGAGGGGTTAACTGGAAAACAATGCACAACACATGATACATGAGTGTTGGACATCAGCAGCAGACCTGCTTCCTGCTGTGCTGAAGCAGTGTGTCCTGCTCACAGCTAGTTTAAAAATTTCAATGAACTTTCTGTTATCATTCAGAAAACTTGCCAGTTAGATAAAACATTATGTTATCTGATAAATTTCCATAGTGATCACAAAGAGAAAGAAAAAAAGACTCAAAACCATTCAGGCTCACAAAGCCTCAACTAAAGGAAAAAAAGAAAACAAAGAAAGTACGTCAGGGTTAAAAAGCATATTCTAACAGAGAGGTCCTGTGTGGATGTTAGGGTTAAAAAGCATATTCTAACAGAGAGGTCCTGTGGATGTTAGAGTTAAAAAGCATATTCTAACAGAGAGGTCCTGTGGATGTTAGGGTCAAAAAGCACATTCTAACAGAGAGGTCCTGTGTGGATGTTAGGGTCAAAAAGCACATTCTAACAGAGAGGTCCTGTGGATGTTAGGGTCAAAAAGCACACCAGTGTGCACACACTTACTTTTTCCTCTCCTTGTCCCTCTTCAGGGTAGTGGTGCCCCCTGTCTGCTGGCCCTGAGACTGTAGCAGCTCCATGGCTGTCTTTTTTTGCTTGAAGAGGTTCAACTCATCATCCAGCTGCTTCTTCTTGTCCTCCAGCTTCTTCTTCTCATCCTGATGAAGCTTCTTCAGCCGGTCAAACTTCTCATGCAGCTAAATAGCACCAGACATTAGAAGAAAGAGTTCCATGAAAGGTGAAAAAATGAGTAGCCATGCTATAGATGTGTAACCATGGCAACAATAAACAAATCCTTCATCCAGTGAGAGCACAAGAGGTTCAGCACGTTTCATGCAAAGAAGAGGCTAACTGGGCATTCAAGCACATACATGTGCATAGATACTCTGGCACAAATACACAAACAGACAAACACACATCGAACCTCTTTTTCTGCCTCCTTCAGCTCTGCCTCCTTCTCCTTGACTCTGAGGACAAACATCTGTCTCATCTCCTCCTCCTTCTTCTGTAACTCACCCAAGAACTCATTTCTTTTGGCTTCATAGGTCTCCTGAAGGCTACAAGAAACATGAGGGCAACATGGATGGCAATTAACACCAAAAACCCTAAGTACAGACATTCTATATTAGAAAGTCTTACTTTTACATTTTTATTCATTTATACTAAAGTCAGATTAATGAAAATCACATAATTTGTGTTTTTCTTATTTAAAAAGAGTGCTGTTTTCTACAGTGCATTCACCAAATAACCCTTCTAGAGTGATACGTAGTCAGATCTCCAAGCAATGTAACAATAAAATGTACACAAAGTCATACCAAAGTCCTGCATGACTGCTCTTCCAGGCACAGGGATCCATGCCCTCTCCTCCTCAGGTGCTCACCTGAAGGGCTTGCTGTCAGGGTCCGTGTCCTTGAAGCCCATCTCCTCCAGCTTGCAGCGACGGTACAGCTCGTAGTGACGGGCGTGCGTCTGCTCGCGCAGGTCCTCCATGTTCACACGGATCAGCATCTCCCGCAGCTTTACAAAGTCACAGTGGCCTTCGTTCTCCACTGTGGTTAGATAATCGGTTACCTCTGTCACTCAGGTCATGACCAGTAATCAGTGATTACACAACCACACACGCAGCACACACACGTACATGCATACACAGACATGCACACACACACACACACACACACACACACACACACACAGACACAGGCTGTCTTGGTCGCTCACCCTGCACAATGCCCCATGGGTACTGTCGTGCCTTCACCATCTTGTTTCCTATCTTCACTTCTTCTGTACTGCCCACAATGGCAAATGGCAAATGGCCCTGGGTCATCATAAGGGTTAAGTGGAAGAAAAGACACCAGAGAACCATCAAGAAGAAAGCCAGCAGCTTCACACATGGCGCACACACACATCTATGTATATAACTCCATCCATCCATCCATTATCTTAACCGCTTATTCCTGGTGAGGGTCACAGGGAAGCCTGGAGCCCATCCCAGAGCA
>JABJVR010000033.1:1550752-1582637 GCA_025773905.1 Chitala chitala | reverse complement strand
CAAATTGCCCGTTGTGTGTGTGTGTGTGTGTGTGTGTTGGCGCCCTGCCCTGGGTGTCCCCTGCCCTGCGCCTTGTGGAAATCTTTGAACATCATATTTTTGACAACTTGCTCCCCCTTGTGGCGTAATGGTATCAGTATAAGAAAAGTAATTGCTGACTGTTGACATACTCCTAAAATACATTTAATAGTTTAGAACAAACAAATTATAATACTTTCTGAAAAATACCGCACGAAGCAAAATTCACGCATAAACAAATACAAAGTATGTAACGAACCTGAAAAAATGTGTGTTATTAACCTTTTCATATTCACCATTTATACAGAAGTAAAATATGAATATTACTGCTATTTCTAGGTATTTCATTTAAATGTAAGGGTGCCTGAACAAAAGTCAACAGTTCAAAGCTCAGTTGGACAAAGCCAAAAAAGAAGGAAGAAAATAGAGAGACCCCTTAAGAACTACTTTTTCCATGACGACATCCCCTTTTCTACAAGGAAAAAAATACAACAGGTCTCCTGGAAAATCGCGTCCAACGTGACCAGGGTGCAGATGAGAACGACATGGAGTTCTCATGTTCCACCACGTTCTCAGGATTTAAGTAAATCCTGCACTTCCTAGCTATGAGGATGACAGGCCATTACACACGTGTGATGCACTCTTTTAGTCCAACAAGTTTACCGAAGCACGAGGAGATGTCATATACACCACTATAATAATCCAAATAATCCAACGGAGCGGGGTGATTTAGAGGTTCGGTAACTATATTTTAATTATCGTAAACAGTGAGAATTAACATAATCATAATGAGATTATGTAAAAATCTTATCTGCCAAAATGCTAAGTAGCTTTACCAATGGTCATATTTCAAAGCGCAAGAGCTGCGGTGTGCGTGTCTGGAATACCGCATAGAAGAAGAGAAGCTGCGCCGCTGCCAAGCGCTCAAAAGGCTGGGATAAAAAAAAATCTCTTACACTTTGCCTCCCTCCCCCATCCACAGCTTCTCCCTAAAACAAGAGCTCAGTCACTATAATGTCCGCTTAGTTGAGAGAAGGTCAGTTACGTCCAGCTTGCATCCGATTCATTAATGAAAGAAGAAACAATTTTTTGACAAATTTAGAACTTGTGTCAACAACAAGGTCAAGTTGGGTTGAAACATCTACTCTTTTTATACGTGGGACAAAACTTGAGGTATATAAAATCCATATTAATGATGCAAATATATGATGTACTGGCGACGAGGAAAAGTACATCTGCAACATTTTGCAAATTTACTGTCGTTTCATGTATTACTTTCACCGAAAACGTGTAACTACAATATAGTGTAATTAAACCACACTGATGATTGAAGTTGTTCTCACATTGAGTGGAGACCGCTGAAGATGTGAGTGGTTTAACAAGTACATCATCTCTCCTGCAGAACGATGGAGCCGAATTCCACGGCGGCCGGAGATGCGGAGCAACACCATGGAAACTACCTTCCTAATGCGGTCAGTCCCGTTTGGTGGCACATACGCTCTTTGTGTAAGAAAAGTATATAAATTATGTTACAGTAGCTGATGCGTTACTTTGAGCTGAATGAAACCCCGTCCGGTCCATTAGTGATGAGAGAAGGAACTCCAGAGCGCTGTAGTTAAAATCATTTTCTCTGCTGATACTCCTTCTAATTTACAGGTTTAAAACTGTTAGAAACATAAACAACAGCTTTATTGTAGAATGGGATACATCCTGACATTATTTCTCTTTACATAACCTTAAGTTTGAAACACCTCAGAAATAAACGTTCAGCAAAAAATGCCATACTGATTTTTTTAAAAGTGCACTTATTTTATAGTTATATTTTATTTTATATTATTATATTTTTATTCATTTTATATAACTAGCAAACGGGACTTTAAACTCGTGATTATTACAATGTAATACAGTTTAATGTATAGTTATGCATATGCATGTTAATGGGTATAATTAAATTAAATTAAGTTAAACTAAATTAAATGTGAAGAATTTTAGCGACAAGTATGCTGTGGAACGTGTTAAACATTTGTTTTAGTAGTTTGGAAAAACATACTGTAATTCGGTAGTATAAAAAAACAATTACTCTGTATTCATAGTTAATCTAATAATTTTTAAGTATTTTCGTAAAATCACGTGAAATAATTTAAACGTGTAATGTAGTATTTGTTGTGTTGATTTGACACAGAAATATTACACGGATTATAATGTATAATTATTGTCTCGTATGTAATAGCGCTTGAATCCAAGAGAGTAGACTTTTATAAGAATAATTGTAGTTTGTTGTTTTAGTTTTAAGTGAGTACAGGGAAACCAAAAATTACTGTGTATCACATATAACACTCCTTAATCTAACTTTCGTAATAGTTTATTAGTACTATACCTAGTTGTGGTACAGTAATTCAGCAGTGGTTCAGTGCTTTATTGCAGTAATTACTGTGGTTGCGTAGTTTTTCAGGTACAAATCGGCTATCACATTGTAATATATCCATCCATCCATCCATCCATCCAATGTAAATAAAGTGGCAGTTAGTTATGCATCCTCACACTACACTGATTGGGATGATTGAGTTCATAGATGATCCTGCTTAATAGCATACAGCGCATGTGTACAGACCTGCGCAGACAGACGTGAGGCTCAGAGCAGACAAACAGGTATCTGCTTTATGGCCACTCCCATTGGAAGAGGATAGTGTGCTTACAATCACATGGACTGACACACATAAAACCCCATCAGAACATGTACAAGTAGTCATGCATTTTGTCTTACTACCATGGCAGTCATATTTTATGCAAAATGGAACAAAAAAACCACACATACTTTTGCATCTATATAAATTTTCAAGAATTGCTCGAAACCCATGTGTAACCCATAGTTCCTCGTGTTCTCCATTCTCCTTACACTTAAGACAACGTATGTCTAATAATTTGTAAATACTGTCCTGGGATTGAGCAATGTTTTCTTTTTGGAAGGTTTTCACCAGGAATAGGTACATTCTTCCTTTATTTCACTCAGTTCACTCGGACACTTTTACGTAGTTAATATGACGTTTTGAACTCTCTCTGGGGTTGCGGGCCATCCAGATGTTGAGAAAACAGTGTGAGTCTGGCAGACATGTTGAACCCTTGATCCCCACACAGCTGAAGTGAAAGGTCAGAGGTTAACAGTGAAGTTCAGAGCTTGAGGAAGAACAAAATTTTTGCTGTCAAGAATCTTTCTAGAATTTATCCATGTTCCTGTTTATTCACCTAACATACAATATAAATTCTTAATTTTAATGGTCATTTATATAATTGTAAATTTTGAAGTTGCTTTAAATAATTTAAAATTATTTATTTTGCATGCTGTTGTTAGAGATGTTGTTTTCACAACAAAAGAATGTCATAATTTTGACACTGTGATATTACTAGTATGCAGTGACAGATGTGTCGATTATTCTCATTCTTCCAGCCACCAGCGAAAGTGTCATATTTTATATTTGAGACATAGACCAGACTGCACTGTCTCCTTAGCATTAGAGTACAGGAGTGTTTTGTGATTGCCTGTTGCTCTGCTGTGACGTGACACTGCCATGTTGGCAGGAGGTCAAATGGCACTCTTGCACTGACATAAGAAGGTGCGCCATGCCCCACTGCCATGTGTGTGTCATGTGCTCACAGGCTACAGAGGGGGAGGCCAAACGTGAGCTTGAGCTGGTGGAGGACTTCCCGGAAGGGGACGAGGAGGTGGAACACCAGCCACTGGAACAGGAAGACCTGAACTTTGAGAAATGGAAGCCTAAACCCAAGCCCAAGAAGCCATTCAAGCAGAAGATGGCAGAGCTGAAGATGTACTTGTGGAACCCAGAAACACGGGAGTTTATGGGGCGCTCTGGCAAGAGCTGGAGTAAGCACAGACCACTTTTTAGTGGGAATGCTCTTGTGCAGTGTGTGTGTTCATATTACTGAAAGTCTCCAGGTTACATGTGGTAGTAGTGTCTATACATAACCCACAGCTGAATAAGTTCTAAAGTGACTGATGATTCTGTGCAATATGTAGTTATTATTATTACCTCAAACATGGTAAGCAGTCTTCAAAGGTGGAAAGAATTAAGGAACCTTCTAGGTCCACCAAAGCAGGAATCGGCAAACTGTGGCCCTTGGGCCAAATGTGGCCCACAAGACGTTTGTACTGGCCCACAGTCACAGTAAATGTCTTCAAATCTCACTAATGGTGTTGTGCTGCTTCCAAGTGTCTGGCCCTCAAAGGTGAGTTGAGTTTTATTACTGGCCTGGGATTAAAAAGCTTGCTGAGCCCTGTTCTAAAGGACGGATCTTACAATATCTCACACAGACACCCTGATGGGAGTTTTAATATTTCTGGTAAATACTTTTAATGTTTCACTAATCCCAGTTGGAACATCATCTTGAACGATGCAGGGAAAAGTGGCAGTTTTGTTCCCATTTCTCTCCAAGCGCAACACAGAAAGGGACATCAGCAGGCAAGTCTACCCCTCCCCCAACTTGTAGCACGTGCACATCTGAGCTCAGTGTTTACATAGGTGTGCACATAACTCAGAACAACCCTGACAAACACTCTGAGCCCTGGGAACCGTTCTCTCAGCGGGAATCTGCAGGGGACTGGCTGGGTGCCGGCCTGGGAGGCGCATTCCTCCGTGCCCCCTCATGTGCTCGCTTCCCAGGGAGCAGTCCAGCCGACGTAACAGAGCATGCACATGTGCACGCACATGTTCGCTGACCCACAGTGCGGCCCAAGAGTGTTGCTCGTTGTTGCCTGCAGGATCCAGAGCAGAAAAAATAGAGGAGAAGTTTTGAAAGCCTGCGCATGGGTACTGGTGCGGAGCGCAGCTGTTCCTCGGATTGTTGACGTACAACGTGTTGCTACGGTCTTCCTTGAAACCAGGAACCTAAAAAGGCAAAAACAGATGGCCCATAGGGCATTTAAAACACAGCTAGACAAAACGTTTGTAGGGAGCACGTCCACATAAGTGTCTCTGTAGCGTTAGCTGCTCAGATGCACAAAACCTCAGATAAATGATGGACACCCGATTGCCTTCGCACTTAGCCAAGTGAAGAAGGAGTGAGAGGGTCAGGTTGACTGTTGACAAGAAAAAGGAGCCGCAGGATGTGGTGGCTCAGCATGGTGTAAAAAGTGTCTGTGCTCCTGCTCTACCTTCATGAAAGGAGGTGTTCAAGGCACACAGCGCTAGAGTGGGCTGACCGGGGTCCTTGGAGTTGCGGGGGGGGGGTGAGTGGTTATGAAAGGTCCGCTGCGCTGATGGCATACCGGAGGTTCGCTCTGTTCCTGGTGAAAAGACAGCAGGGAAAATTCTCACTGGGCCCTAACAGAAAGGCCTTTGTGGTTGAGGTACGAAGTGCTGTGTGGTGCTGGAGGCCACCAACTGCCTGTGAAACTGGCAGCACAGGAAAATCCATTAAATGTGGGGAAGCACTCAGTTTGATTAGTAGCTAATGGACTGGTAATTGAGGAAAAAGGAAGCTTTTTTATTATATACATCTATTTTCTCTACTACTATTTTTATCATATGCCTTTACTTTCTCTTACAGGTTTGCTTGAACAGTGCACGTCGTTTGTACCTTGTGATAGTAATGAACTATAAATTTGTAAACACAAATGGAAGTGCAGTGAGGAAGAGTGTGAGCTCCTGGGTTTTCTTTTGGCAAAGAGCACACATACATGTTTGTTTCAAACAGTAGTTAAACAGATGCTTTCATTGGGGAATTTGGCAGCTGTTTTCAGGACCATCCTTCTACACTGATGAGTCAGACATGCACTTCACCTGCATTACAGCACCTGTGCCCATGCCATACCAGAAAAATTCTGTTAAAAGTGAAATAATCTGCTTGTAGTGTGGACCGATCTGGATGAGCTGAATGAGTTTAGGTTTCTAACGTCTCAAAACTAGGAACTATGTGACTGCAGCCCATCTTAGCAGCTGAATTCAGGGAACACCTTGGAAACGTCCTCCATGAGGAAGCCATGTTCCTACTCAGTGATGTCCTTCCCTTGCTGTTGAGATGCTTCTTCTGTTTTCCACATGTTGGTAAAACCATGAAAACAGAGCTATGATTCTTCGTGGAGAGCATGATCTGACTTCTTCTCATCCTGCCATCACCTAGGTCTTATTCTTCTCTTCTATGCGGTGCTGTACCTCTTTCTGGCTGCCATGTTTGGAGCCTGCATGTGGGCATTGATGTGGTCCATCAACCCATATGTCCCTACGTACAATGACAGAGTAATGCCTCCAGGTAAACATTTTTCCTGTTCCTTGCTTTGATATTTATATGTGACCTCTTTTTGGCTGAGGATGCCATCTGCACTCAACCCACAGGAATGATGATGTCACCTCGGGGCTCAAATGGATTCGACATTTCCTTCAATGCGTCGGACCATGCTTCCTGGATCAATTACAAGGAGGCTCTCGAGGCTTACCTAAAACGTGAGTGCCTGTTGAGAGTCGTTTGGTGTCTGTGGGCTCTGCATATTGCTTGGAGCATGAGGTTGCCCATATGACCTTGTGCAAGGACAGGGAGATCCTCCACCACCTTTCCCTGTGGCCTCTGTGCCAACGGAGGAGAAAACCCACATGGAAGGCCATTGTGTGCACAGCATTCTCATTCCAGTCCAGCCCAGGCACGCTTTTGTGCTGCGGCACTGTGCTCTGGGGTTCGGGCCAGCCACCGGCAGCGTCACTTTGCCTTATTTATGGGGTCTTTCCTTTCTCCCCCTATCCTGAACCCCTCCATTCCGACAGCGTACGACGACTCCATTCAGATGGAGCAGAACATTCACTGTTTAAAGGATGAATACTACATGCAGGAAGACATGAAGGAGAGCGCGGAGAGGAAGGCCTGCCAGTTCAGGAGGTCCTGGCTGAAGGAGTGTTCAGGGCTCCGAGACCGTGACTTCGGCTACTCTCAGGGGAAGCCCTGCATCCTGCTCAAGATGAACCGGGTAAGAAAGAGGGGAGCTGTTTGAGGAACTTATGTGAAAGAGCTTCATGCCGTGCCCAGCGACCGGTGAACAGGAAGTGCCCGTGTCCAGGCAACGTCTCAGTGTCCCCTAGACAGGAAGCACCGCATTTCAATTAGGATTTTCTGGCAAACAGGCAGCATTACTGCTCAAGAAGTAAACTTTTAACAGAAAGGCTACAGGTGCCATTAGCATCACTGCTGCTGTACATGTAGAACAAAACTCAGGAAAAACCAGCTTCCTTTTAAACTAGCGAACTGCAAATTTTAAGTGCTGCCATATATTCCAAATGGTAGTATTTGCTGAGCCACTGAATCAGGATGTATACTTCTAGTAATTTACTATAATACCTTTTTAAAATTAATATTTAAATAAGGTAGTCTCAAAGATGGAAAGCAACCCTCTTTTTTATATTTTGAGAGATCAAGTGATTAAAAGAAGAACAGCATTGAGGGTTTGTGGGAACAGACCTAACATAAAGAAGTAGAAGGCCACCTTACTGTACATAAATATAATAATAATCTTCAGAAAATATTTCCTCAGAGATTAAAGAATTATTGAAACCAAAGCAAGGAATGCAATTACGATTACCCGCTTTAGATGAGCTGGCCAAACTCCTCCCACACATCCCAGGGTGCTGCGAGCCGTGCCCTTGGCCCGCCCCCTATCCCAAATGTGCAGTGAGGCCTCTCTGTTTTCAAAGCCAAAGTGAGGAAACTGGGATGAAAACAGTGTCCTGTGAGCACGTGCCACAGTCAGTGTATGGTGGCTCGTCCTGGCAGACACTCGTGGTCTCAAGGTTATTCAGCACAAACACAGAGCGGTAAGAAAGGCAGAAGGAAGGCATCTTCTCCTGCAGCCAAGTCTACAGCACTGTGTGATATTCAGCCTTTTTACCTAGTATATAAAATGTGATCAACAAACTGCAGAACTCAACTCTGTTTTGTTTTTAGTACTTGACCAATTGGTGTGGTAGACAAATTTAACTTTACTTTTAAACTGAATTCACATGCTTGCAATTTTTCTAATAGATTCTTGGATACTTACCTGGTCAAGGCACTCCAGTGAAAGTGACTTGTGTAGCAAAGGTAAGCTTTTCAACAAGTTTTCATTTTTGTCACACATGTCCCTGAGGGAGCAGTTGTTTAATTCTGTCACACACATCACAAGGAGTACATGCCCTCGTTCCTCTTCCAGAAAGGAGAGCTGGAGCACCTGGGGGACATCCACTTCTATCCCAGCAATGTTTTCAATCTCATGTACTACCCCTATTATGGAAAGCAAAGACATGTAAGTATCAAAGCAAAGAAAGGCTCCAGTAACTGTAAGTAAAGTAAAGTTAGTTCACCTCTATTTAATGGATAAGCGGCTGTTACGTTAAGTGAGCACCTTGTATTGACCCTGGCAATATGTAGAGTACCAAACTTGCAAAAGTGCAATACTAAAAATAGTTGTGATAAAATAAGGGGTCATTACATCAGTACATATGCATGAGAACCAGCACGGACTATCTTGTGTCCCTTGCCTGCAGGTAAACTACACCAACCCCCTGATTGCTGTGCACTTTTCCAACCTGCAGCTGGATACTCAGTTTACAGTGCAATGCAAGCTTAACGGCAAGGGCATCATTAACGATTCACCGACCGACCGCTTCCTTGGAAGCGTGACCTTCAACCTGGAGGTGGGCGCGTAGGTGTTTGGGGGAGAGGGAGACTGTTTCTGGCCACGATGTCTGAGCATTAGAGAAGTTTGAAGGGTGTGGGAGGTGGGGAAGGCCACCCCACTCTGCAGTGGCTTTGTGGAGGCTCTTTAGAAACTCTCCTTCCCTTTCTGCATCTTCTTTTACCTATTCCTGTGTTCTACATCAGCTGAACATCAGCCCTTTTGTCCTAGTCAACCTGAATGCATCAGATACATGTTTCTCATCTGTATCTTCATAGGTTGATAAATGGAATATTTTATTTGTAGTAGCAAAAAAATAGAAGAGTAATATAAAAATCAACTAATAGTGTGTATAGCCTGATGAAGAACAGAAGTAACACTTTACATATCTGCTAGCTGTAGTCACCACACTGTCTACTACTAACAGCAAGAACATCTGTGTTTGGAAGGAGGAAGATTGTTGGGTGGAGTTGCACATTTCCTGGTGAAATGGGTGTATTTAAATGTTCTTTTCAATTGTCACTGTAACCAGTGTAAGCTGCATGAAGCTGCTTGAAAGATCAGTGGTTAGAAGAGGTGCTTTTCCAGAACTGGTCCTAACAAAAACCAGCATAAACAATTTAACATTCCCTCACTTCTGCCCTTTTCATTGTACAAAAACAGAAGGCAATTTTCAGATCTTAGTCTGTTTGAGCAGTGATAGAGGTCAGCTTTGCACGCTGTTAGAGCTTGTTCAAATGCTTCTTTAACTTCCTTAGGGTTGTAACAGCTGCTTCAGTTACATTTCATGTTATTTTACTAAAATGCCATGAAACAGGTGTTCACTGCTGCTACGTCCTTCCCTGTGACAGTAGATGTAGTTAATGTAATTACAGCACTATTGTGTGACAGAAGGCATGAGTGCACTGTCGTCATTATAAGCAAATAAGCAATCAATTTACAAGTGTTGTTGCCAACCTAAACTAAGGTTTTGAATATAGTTATCAAAGGTATGACTATATTTTTCATATATTAAATATCATAGATTTAAATTTATTATTTACACATGTGAATCAGTTATTATCTGGATATCTGAATGTGTAGAAGTTTTATATGTTCTTCAATACTGTTGTTGAAATTCTTGCTAGGAAAATTAGCATACACTATTTCAGTATTTAATTACATTTACAGAATGTAAACATTGCTGGTGTGTCTTTAGTTGGCTTGTGTGAAAGGCCTCTGTGATATTAAAAATACATCACATTTAGTCAATCAGCACACATTTGGTAACTGTGAATAATGTTTTCATTTTTCGGTTAGAATATTGTGATAGTGTACAATAAACACATGGAACTAAACTAACTTAAATATGTCTGTTTTTTTCTTTGCGTGGTGTGGTCAAAATTGTGAAATTGTAAATACAGCCCCAGGGTGACAAATTTGAATTGAACACTTTGCACTGTGTGGATATATCTCCAGCTGTCTAAATAAAAATCGATTTCCTGATTAAATAGGCTACATACAACTGCAGTATGATGATGGGAATTGGACATCAGTGCTTCCTGAGTACAGGCGGCTGTGGATGATCAATGATGTTGACCCCATCGTAACTTGAAAATACCGTAAGTTGAGACAAAACGAATTCACGCTGTAAAAAAAAAACATCCTCTAATACAACTCTGTTGATCGCTGGCGGAAGATGTGTACATCTCGGCAGCGTCCCAAAGTATCGTACCGCATACGCCGCTACATTTGCCTGCTGCGCAACATTTAAAATATTTAATAATTTTATCATATTGCTATAGTCATTATAACATAAAAAAATCGTAAGTTGAACCATCATAACTCGGGGACCATTTGCATATGAATGCCTTTCCATGTCCAGTGTATTTTGTTTTAACTTTTCCCAGTTTGTGACAGTGTAAGCACTCCACAGACCTGTCTGGAGAAAAGGTAATTATGAACATTAGGACATACCTCATATCTGGAATTGGTTCTATACTATTACATCTTGGGGGGCTGGCGTGGTGCAGCCTGTTATTTCGTTACAGGGGTCAACAATCTTTTAATGCTAAGAAATTTTTCCTTCTTTGCATACATTGTGGCAAAAGACAGAAAATGTTCAGAATTTAGCATTTAATTTTGTCTTAGTTAAATTTTAAATGCAAAGATATTTTAAGGGTTCTATAAATTGGATTTGGTTTTTAGTTCAGGTGACTACCTTGTGATTCCTAGTAAATCTCAAATTTTGTTACATGGGGGGGGGGGGCAATGTTGTCATGGGCAATGGCCACCCCTCCACCCATGTCCCCATTTACAGCAGTGTTCCTGTACCTTCCAGGTTCTGAAAGGCTGCCTACTTGCCTTGGTCTGAGAACTACCCATCTTTAAGATTAGTGATACTAGCCATACATTGCCTGCCTGAATGTCTGTACTGTAGTACATCTCAAATGTTCAGGTATACTACTACACGTATTCCCAATCAGTCCAGAAGGACTCCATAATTTCAATTGAATCTTAATCTCAATTAAAAATTGATTTCTCTGTGTAAATTCAGAAATTCTTGACTTAGAATTTTAAAAGCATGACAAAGACTAATGTTGCTGGTTAATGTTTATGGTACATTCTGATCTTACAGTCCATTTAAATCACTGCTCCTAATTTATTGAACTCATAAGATGGCAATTGGTTTGAATTAATGCCTAATTACATTACATTTATATTTTATGGATCTTAGTCTCACTTTTAATGTTCCTGGTAACTTTAGATTTAGACAGGTGCAGGTAAAATGACCTGGAACACAAGATATGGTCAAAGTGAAGAAATTGGTCAGAACACATACCAGCACCCACAGGACTGAGATTGGGAACACTTGTACTAGTGCACATGTTACAAGCACATTAACAAAATTACAAGTTCTGCAAAAGGGGGTTTCAATTTGGAAAAATAGTAATCTTAGATGGCAGGAACAACACTTGCACCATTTTAGAATGATGGTATGCAGCAAGACAAAATGTCTTCATGACAGCTGTGAAGGTCAGGTAGGTTACAAGTCACATTAAAAGGCTTAAGCAAAAGGAACAAGGGGAAGCAACCGGCAACTTTAGGTACACAAAATGCCCCACCTGCTTGGTGAGATGCCAGGACAGTCCCCACTGACCTCACCATAAGCATGATGTATGGACCAGTGTTAGAACCTTGTAACTTTGGGGAAAGGCCTCAAAGTAAACAGCACAAAAAAAAAAACTCATAATTTGTGCAACCATACAGTAAAGTGACACTTCAGTGGCCTGTGATAACCATCCATGATTTCAGACTATACACTTAGAGTTGAAGAGCAAAAGGGGACCCATAAATGTTTTCACCCCACTCAAGCAAGACCAACACAGGGAGAGGTTTCAGATTTTTATTAAAAATATGCAGAGAACAGTGTCAGCATTTGGCATGCAATGGCCAACATAAGTGGATAATCTATACCAGGCCTTATGCAGTAAACTGGTAGTGCAGAAAGTTGACATGCATGGCTAGAAGGTTCATATTATGAACAGTTGAGGGACACCTACATAAGATGCATTCCCTAGCCCAATAGTGGGCATAAGTACAACTTAAGGTCTAGCTGACTAAGGCATTGTAAACTACTCACATAGCAAATACCATACAGAGATTTAGAACCTTTGGAAACCACCATTATACATTTAAAGTAGCTAGTGATATAGCAGAATTAACCAATTTAAGGCATTAAATCACAAGACAAGGTCAATTCTGTACTGACAGATCCACCTTTGCAAATACTGACACTAGGTGCCTTACTGCTCTTGAGTTAGCCCTCCACAAGTGACTCATGTAAAGTGGCCAATTACATTTACACTCCAACAGGAAGTTCATACATATACTTCAGGAGTATACAAGTGGTCTAGTCACCACAAAAAAATTAGTATTGCCTAGTCTAACATCTAGGGCCAGTGAACATGGTGACACATGTCAAACTCATTTGTGCAGAGTGAGTTTGTGGGCAGATCACTTCAGTGAACTGACAGCTGTCTTAGAGGGTCTGATATCCCATGTAAGTCTTTCTTCTGCCAATCACATATGCCACCATAAGGATAAGAACCAAGCCAGCAAGTGTAGTGCCAACAGTTATAGGGATGAAGAAGTTGGCATCTGCTGCACAGTCATGAGCTATGGGGATTAAAAATGGACAAGATTAGAGCAACTTCCCCAGTCAACCATGCTTGATACTATAGTGAACAGACATGATTTATTCATCCAATCATGATCATTCATGAAGCATTGGAACAGTGCCAGAGGAGTCTTCTGCATATGTGAATGGCTCCACATGAGCTGAAGTCCTCATAACAGGCTCCAAATTTGGGAATCTTGACAAACCAGACTAAAATTGACAGTACTTCAATAGCCTGCAGTTCAAGACACCATCTCCTTTTCTGGCACTGTACCTGATGCAACATGCATGCACACACCAGCACAAGCTAGTATACTTACCTGGGGAAAAAGAACCATTCTTGATATCAAATGGCTGTATATGCAGGTGTGAGGTACAAAGTGTGAGTGCATTGGTGATTTCAAAGGAAACATCCTTATGACACATGTATGAACTCCCAACAGAGGTCTTCCAGAGTGATAGGTCTGTTCTTGCCACATGGAACAGAGAGCCTGTAGAATACATGGTGTCAGATCAGTGATGACAAGCTATTGTATTGTCTGAGGACCAGTTTACTTACCATCAGCATGCAAAATTGTCACATTCACTGTATGCAGGTAAAACTCATCTCCATGCTAGAGGACAAAAAAAAAAAAACCCCACAACCTTAGTTAAACTGGTATAAAAGCTGAGGGAGCCACATGCATTAGAGGCCAAGGCAAGTAGAAGTCAGCCATCCAGCTGCAGAACATCAGTTCACATACCAAAGCATCTTACCTCACTGAAAGTAAAGGCAATGAATCCATTGCCAAAAGTCAACACAAGTGAGGCATCACTGCCACTAAACCCACAGATCCCAGTAGCTTCTGTTGTGCTGGGGTTGATGTTTAAACCCTGGAAATCCTTAAAAGGACATTAGTTGCACAAGGGAAAGCTTACATTCTGCATGATCCTACAGCATAGATTGCCTTGATCATGCCTTAGTGGCTAACTCCAAAATACTGGAAAGCATGCAACCACCATAGGACAATCAGGCCAGTAGTTCAAGTCAACTCAAGAATCAAGGTAATGAATCTTCATACCACTACTTCCTTGTAGTATATCTGCAAGCCCATTGAGGCCATCAGGCAGGCAGTACCATTCACATCAACATAGTAATGTCCAACAGCAGGTGGAGGAAGAGGTGAAGATTGAGCCAAG
The DNA here is from genome assembly GCA_025773905.1 of Chitala chitala. Taxonomy (NCBI): domain Eukaryota; kingdom Metazoa; phylum Chordata; class Actinopteri; order Osteoglossiformes; family Notopteridae; genus Chitala; species Chitala chitala. The sequence goes on along the minus strand of JABJVR010000033.1, from coordinate 1,568,631 downwards.
GGTATGGCTGATACAGAGGAAGCTGACGAAGGGGCTGAAGTAGAGCTATTCAGACCCAAGATGAAATCAGGCAGGTCCATGTTGCATACAGCAACTGTCAGAAAACAGTTGCAACAAGTCAATTTAAGATGCCTAAGCAAGGTCTGGAACTACACAAGTGATTTTAAAGGACTAAATATCTATGCTTAGACACTTATCTCTAACCAAAATGTAGCCATGATTCTGAAACATGGCATAAGCAATTAAGAATTAAATTACTCATGCATCTGAGACCTGAAGTTCACCAAGTTCTGTTGTTCAAGGGGCACCATGTAACAAGGTATTGTTGAGGCTCCTCTGCATACATACCCCTGTGACTTTTGCTTCCATTCATAAATGCTTGGAGAGAGACCTCCCACACTGTCAGTGTGACATCAGGCATCCTCAACACCATCTCATGGCATGAATACATTGTGCCTATAGCTACCATGAAAATGGAGCCATTGATTGACACCAGTTTGGTTTCTGGGGACAAAAGGGAATGGGAAGTTCACTACTGAGGGAAGAAAAAAAAAAAAAAAAACCCCCACACACAACCCCACCCCACACACCCTCCAACACCACATACCATTCAATACAGAGTTCTTGAAGAGACCCTTGTCATTAAGACTGTAGGTGAAGAGGATTCTGTTTGCCCTGTACATGTTCCCATTCCTCTCAAATGCTATACTCCAAGAAATTCCATCTTTGAAATCCATCTTCAGAAGGGAGGCATTTTCACCACAGGAACTACCACTGGAATCAACTTCCTCAGGCAAGTAGAACTGGGCTGTACTGGTCTAAAATGCAACATGAGAAAGTTAGGCTAAGCTTGCACTACATTGGCAAGCTCTCAATACTACCCATATGACCACACTGATAGTCCAAAACAGGTTCCCATACCACACAAAGCCAAAACTAAAATCCCAGGTCAACATTTCTCCCCAATAAGAGGCCTTAGATAGTGCCACCCCATCACCCAGAACGTACTGTATTGGCAGCAGCTTTGTAGGAGACCTTAAAGTGGGCAATCAAGTCAACATAAAGGCATAGCTTGCCCTGAGAATCCACCACTTCCACCTCCGTAGAGCACGACTGCTGGATTCCTAAAAAAAAAAACCCCCCCCCACACACAAGCTTTAGCTACATAACAAGCATCGAGAACAGGCCTTAAACCATATTCACAGGTCACACTTTAGACACCATGCCAAGTAAAGCCTCAAATCCCACCTCACACCAATAAAATCACTCAGACAAAGCCTAACAGCAATGCATTGAGTAAACACTGTATTGGAGAAAGACCTTGCATTTAAAGAACTCATCTCCTTTACACCCCCATGAATGGTGTAACAGTCAGACTTCAAGCATCTCAAGCCCAAGTCAACCTGACAGTCCAATGTTGACATTTACACAGCTTAATTTCATCTCCAGTTTAGTGTAGAGTATATTCAGTTATATGCACAGCCAATGACCTTAGTACAAATGTAGGCAAGCAGTTTATGACAAGAGGAAAGGCCTAATTAACCCCCCAATCAATTACACTGAAGCCAGAAACACTCCATGATTCAACCTAGATTACGGCAAGTGACTTACTGTGACTTTACTAGGATCGCCTAACTCATGTTTAGTCAGAACACTGCTGATGACCATCGGATACAACTTCAACTGACTGCACAGCGAGCGATAAAGGCAGTAAAGTCCGAGACCAAAATGCGCCTGGAAATAATTTTGAAAAGGCGTACATACCGCTCCCAACGAGCAGGAACAAGGCTAGAAAAGCACGCGCTGACATAGTCCAAAAAGCCTCAACACCTAGCCCAACAACCCTACTATTTCCATATACCCACACCTTCACATACCAACATGAGACGAACACCGTCATTTAAAGGGAAAAGCAAGTCACGTGACTCGTTTCACGCAATAACCACGAGGTGATTATTCAATCCATGCATTGAGCCGCTAGAAGCAAAAACACAAACAGAGCTTTAATGCTTTTGTCGTTAATTGTACCGTTTTCTTGTTATTAGTAGATCGGTTTCACATACCTACTGTTATAAAAATAATCCACAGGATAAATTTGTGTGATTTCATAAGTGCTTGCTATGAAATAAAATTAAGAAGCACATACTCGGTTTTTAAAAACATTTATTGGCACACAAACGAATACACGCTCATCTTTCTCTCAAGGGGTTTATCTATTTACAGTACTTAATACACCCTTGTCAACCTTTTCGTGAAGTATTAAAAGGATTATCAGATATTATACTTAGCTAAGTAGTAGACTTTGGCATGCCCATTTGAAGCCTCAATTTAAAATGAATTCTTCAATATGACAATAGATGGCGCTAAAGCGAAGCACGCTGCAAAAAGCGCGCAGCTCTGCAATGGTCAGTGTGTGCACATGCACCCAAGGGCAGGCCTGTGTACTCCAGAGCTGGAGAAATTTATTCCACCAACTACATGTCTGTTAAAATATTAGCTGTTGTGAAATATTGACTATCAAATTCAAAGCTCAATTATGTTAAATTCAAACAAAATCTTTAAACTTTTCCCATGGTCTACTTGATATAATTGCCTCAATGATACCAGTGAATGTTTACGAAGGACCTTGTAAACTAATGTCATATAAAGATATCACACTGTATTGTATTTTTATCTCGCCACACCGAACACTCATTAAATAAAATTCAAATATGGATTCATAAAAATCTAAAACCTTGGCAAAATGGCAGTTATAAACCTAATGCAAATTGTTCTCCACCAATACCTGGACTTCACATTAAAACTTTATAGTGTCAACTTCCTTAAGACTCGTGCTGGTGGAGAAATCTCAGTGCCAAAGAGTCAATAAGGAGAAATTAAAAACTATATTAATATTTAAACTGCATTCACAAACACAATTTTGACCAAATGTCGTGGCCAAACTGTATACAGCCTGAGCTGCAGAGCATCTTTGTGAAGGAACATATCACTGCTTTAAAAACAGCTCTGTTCTGTAAAACAAGTGATATAACCACATCTTGACAATCTAACCTCTGCCTAAAGCCTTTTGGATTGAGCTGTCAACAAACAGAGAAAACTGTAGAAATGGAAGAAAACCCATCTAGCACACAACATATGAAAGGTTACAGGAATAAAGGAAAACAATTTAATTGGAAGCAGACGGAACCACGTGTGAATTTTGCGCTAACAGGAACAGAAGGCATATTCACTGCTGTTACAAATATTGTTGCCATTTACAAGTCACTGCAAATTGTGAATCTGCACCCGGACTGCCATGTGTACAGTTTCATTAGGAGGCCCTGTTTTGACAAGCTACTTTGGTGTAAATCTAATATGCAAATTTTCAATTTTGAAAAAATCCAACCTTGCTACAGCTCCTGGTTTTCAAAAATGTCAAGAAAGGGTTATGGGTGCAATGGCATATGAAAATTACGCAGGTTGTGTTTTCTTTGAATGAACAAAAAAAAAATTCTGCTGATACAAGCAACAATAGTTTGCAACAACACCCATGGCAGCATAATTAAGTGCTGAACATTTTGGCACACGCATTTTAACTCCCATATGGAGAAATGAATTACCTCCCCGAAATCTGAATATGCAAGGAAACTGACATTCAAAAGACCCCCACATGGCAGCTTTTCCAATTTTAAAGTGAAGGTGAAACAACTGCTTCTTCCTCCATCCCAAAACCATGAATGATATAAATGGATCACAGCCTGTCAGGTGTGAATAACTGAACATAACTGCAATTTATTTAACATTTTCCCCCTTCTTCTTTTACAAGTGGTAGGAATCTGGTCTATGTTTGAGGAAAAAGTGATGCAAAACAACAAAAAGTGTGTTAAAAAACAAGCAGAACGCCATAAACAAGCAGACAACATAACTCTGTTCCAAAATAAATACTTTTCTTCCTTACAAGGGCCTGGCTCACTCGTCACCTCCCACGACAGCCTTTACATCTCACTCACAGGCATTCTGTATATGGACAATATTGTTTATGGGCATGCAGTCCACTGACACACTCCTCTGACCCCGCCTCATTCAGTGGGGTGGGGGGGATCACGTCCATTCAGTTGTCGGTCTCTGGGTTGAACAAGGTAATAGTAACATCCACTGGAGCCTGGGGTAGGACGCCAAGTGCTGAGAGGAGCTCCTGCCCCACCCTACGCCACATAGTTGTACTGATTAGGATTCTCCTTGTCGCGTTCCATGTAGTCCCTATCGATGAGCGATTCTATCCTTTTCTTCAAGTCAGCAGGCTATCATGAGAGGACAAAAAACCTAAGTCACCGTTCACAAACAGCAAACATTTCCCTTTAAAAGCAGTGTGGACATAACAGTTAGTGTCCTAGAGGACGCCCTGCATGTTGCGCTGCAGCTGCCTCAGTGTTCACAAACAGAGCGAGCTGCCTCAGTGCCCTGGCGGAAGCTGCCGCTGGCTCACCTTGACGGGGAACTTTAGCTGGTTATACACTTCTGACACCAACAAGTTGTGGCTCAAGGTTTTCCTCATCTTCATGATACGGACGATGGCTGCGTCTATCTGGTACTGCCGGTCCTGGAACACTCGTTCAGTGGTGCTGGCCTGTTCCTCCACCTACACAAAAAAAATATGTGTATATAACAAAACAGGAAGGAAACATGCACAAGTTCAGCCTACATGAACAAATCAGGCTAATAAAAAACAGTGTTGAACCAATTAAGCATTTAGACAAATTTGTGATACAAGCCAGGGTACTCCCCACCCCCTATTACAATGTGACAATGTCAGCCTAGAGTGTGCAGACAGCCAGTGAGCTGAAGGTGAACAAAATGTAAAGTTTCTGGGGAAAAGAAAGGTGCCAGGAGACCGTTTCTTTCATCTGGATTTGGTTGATCTTTATCCTGAACAGTTTGTGCTTGAAGTCATCATTGCAGGTGAACTTGTCACAGTCCTCCACATCCTTGCTCTTTGGTGTTTTTGAGAGGACGCGCGCCTTCCCGCATGCTAGCGACTGGAGGGTGCGCCGCAGCTCGCTGTCCTCTGTGCACACAGACAAACACACACTTGTGTACTTACAAAATGAAGTACACTATTCCTTTTCAGCATGTCTGTACAGAGGCAACCATTAGATTTTAAATCAGTTTCAGTAAATGAATTACATGAACCCAAAGAACTGTCTTTTTAAAAGCAGAAACAGGTATTTGTTATATCCAAGTCCTTCTGAGCTAACTGCCAATCAATTACCATCAAAGAAAATAAAACAGTCTACTGAATTATTTAACTGCTGGACTGCATCATCTGAACACTTAACTCTGGTGCCTTTTAAAGCATTAGAAGTGTCTGATCAGGGGCAGTTATCTGTAAAATTTCAGCAGGTCTGTTTCAGGGCAATAAAGTTAAATTTGAATATTCATATTTGTATTTGTAGTATATTTCTACAACTGTAATCCACTGTGCAGTTCTGTAAATTTAAAAAATTAACCTGAAAAGTATTTTAACTGGTAAATATTGTTGCAATGTTTTAAAAACCAACATCAAAACACAGAATCTCACCAACCTATTCCTGTTGCCTGTTTAATGTCCTCTAAGCTGAATTCCTCTCCTTCATTAAACATGAGAAGAACTAGAGTTTGGAACAGAGAAACCTGAAGCTCCTTTTTACCCTGAGAAAAGTCAAATAAAACAGGTTACACAGACAGCTGCATTTCTGCCCAATTTTTACAATGCTGACAAAGTGAATTACCTCCTTAAACTCAGCTTTCAAGACACAATGGCCCAGTGTTGATTGCCACTGAAGTTTTCGCCCACTGTGCTTGCCAAGATAAAATGTCTTGAATATCTCTTGCAATTTAACCATCTGGTTAAAGGGAAAAAAGAAAAAAGAAAAAAAAAAAAAACGGTGAAATTGGCAACTTAGAAGTAATGCTGAGGGACTGGTGAGTTAAAGCAGAGCTGCAACTGATCAAAAAGAAACGATACGATGTCTATACATCAGCAAACAAAAAAGACATGCACATGAACACACACTCACCTCTGGGGGTAGATGCACTTCCATAGGCACATAGGTTGGCCAGTAACCCATCGTGAGAATGTTCACAGTCAGCTCAATGTTGCCAGGTATGTTCTGGCACTGCATATACTGTGTCAAAAAAACAAGAAATCCCCCTTAAGAGTGGAACAGCTTTACAGAAAAGCAAGCTGCACACAGAAGGCACAGACTTTCACCTGTTTGAACTGCACCATAATATCCTTGGAAAGCTCCATGTCCTTGAACATGCCTTCCAGTTTGCTAGTGAAAGCCGCTCCGCATTCTACCAACACGCAGAAGACACATTAAGGGACAATCCACATGACAAAAAGGTCTGGCAGCAACTCAAAATCTTAGGCACTATAAACGACGTGAACATGAAAGGGGCAGCAATGGGAGACGTGGCATTGGAGTACATGTTTAAATATGTTAAATATCTGTGGGTAAACTCACCGTGCTTCAATTTGGATAACATGGACTTCTCAGCATCCACTGAGGCACTCTTTCCAACCAGCAACCTTTTAGCAAGATCCTTCTTGTAAAAGGCCTCAAACACATCTTTTCCTGTTTGAGCAATGACAATAAGACTCAAAGCCCAGCAGCAATAATGTACTATTGGCAAAAAGCTCAAGAACCTTACCATATATGAATCGGAATATAATCATGATTTTGTCCAGCATCTTCTCTAGCTCCTCATCTGTGGCTTCCTTGTTCCCTGCTCTTAGCTTTGAGTCAACATATTTAGCTGATGGGGAGATTTGGGGGAAAGAAAACACAAATCAGCACCATGCTATTATTCAAACTCCAGTTCAATTAAAGGGACAGGCTTTCATGCAGCAAATAAAGGACGTCTCAGTTGCTTGAATCAAACACGTCCAACATTTTCTAACTGCTTCAATTGCAACAGGTAGGTTTACATTAGTCCTACAGTTGATTATTCTGCAACCCCAAAACAGCCAGCAGACACAGTGCTCAGAAGACATCCTCACCTATAAGCTCAGCAGGCTTGTTTGGCCTTTTGTTGATGAAGGTTTCGAAGGCCTCCTTCATGGCATTGACAAACTTCTCATTTTTTAGAAAGCAGACGTCTATTATGTGATCGACTTTGTCCTTGAAATCCAACAACTCTTGCACCATGGTCTTATCCTTCTCGGGATTAATAACAATCGTGCTTCCAAAGGCCTAGGAAATAAGAATTACTCTAACCCCTTTGAAGGTTGTATCAAAAGTTCTCACTACTGCCTCGCTTGTAAAGTTGTATCGGGAAAATAAAGACTTTCAACTGATAACTGCACGACTGGACCATAGTTTAGCAATCCCAGCACACAGTTGGTCTTCCTACCTTGATGTACTCAATCCAGTGTTGCAGTAAAGCCTGAACACCCCCTCGCACTCGGCTGAACAGCTGATACAGCAGCGACAGGTCTTGGATGCGGTTCTCGTCTAGGAGATGGTTTAGACCTGGACACAAGCAGAAGAAACCAGATGTACAGAAAGAAAACACATTCCAATGTTCACCATACACAGCCACTCAAGTACATCTGAAACATTTCAAAAATTGAAACACTGAAAACAATTATTCTAAATGATGTAACATTAAACCAAACAGTACAGTTCTCAATGAAAACAACCAACAGTTTTTAATACATGTACCTCTGTAAGCAACTGTGCTCTGATGCATAGCTTTCTAATCAATCTCTCTAACCATTTGAGATGTGTACCTTTCTGTAAAGTCGTGGTAAGGTGTTCACCCAGCAGCTGCTTTTCAACAGTTGCGATAAGGGGTTTTCTTTGTGAGGACAGAAAGGAAGGAATAAGAGGACAAGTCCAACATCATTTAAAGAAAATGCTCAAGACCACAAACTAAGGAAAATGACGTTTTCCTGCTAAAAACACTTGAGATTTAGTTACTCAAAAACACCGCACGCACACCTTAACATATGAAGACTTACTGTGTGCTCTGGTCTAAATACGTGATGACCCTATCAGCCTCCTCTTCCAAACGCTTGTTGACATGATGCAGGTACTCTGGAACCTGTGTTAAAGGAGGAAAAGAGTTCGGAGATAGTGTCTGCAAGCAGCCAGGCACGATGCCGCTCTGAACCAAGCACACAAACAAGGTTTGTTACCTCTCTCTCTTGCATGAGTCGCTGGCCTTCTGCAGCATACAGCCGGGTTGTCTCCTCTAAAAACCGCTGCTCAAATGAATCCTGATAGATCTACCACGGGACAAACTTTTCTTTAAAAATAAATACATAAAATCCACCTCCAAGTACACTATACATGACTGACCTCCTATGACCCTGCCCAAATCAAAAATTTTATCAAACACTGACTTTTTCAGTAAATGCACAACCACTACTGATACTTTCAAAAGTCAGCAAACAGAGCTAAAAAGATACTAACCTGCAGGTCAGACAGCATGCTGAGGAGACTGCGCAGGAGACTGCGGTCTGCTGCCTCGCCGCTGCGTTCCCGCTCGATCAGCAGCAGGATACCATCAATCGTCTTGTTCTGCACCTTCTGGTCGCTGATGATGTAGAACCTGAACAGCTCCAAGCCCATGTCCCTGAACACAAGGGGTGTCCAAAGTTGGGGGGGAATAAATAAACAAATTACATTCATCTGATCAGAAAATGTCTGGATTTTGTGTCACAACTACATTCCCTCAGGTAAAGGAAAGACACAAAAATATGACGTACCAAATGGAGGGCAGCATTGAATTTTGTAAAACGTAAGTTCGGTCCAAAAACAAAAAAATACTTCTGATCATAATCTGGGAAAAAAATACAAAACCATTAATGCAAAATTAAGCAATTTAATGGAACACATGCTGTTTCACTATAGTACAGTAAATCAACAACAGAAACAAAGTAAATCGTCTTAAGACTTCGACACAAAACGGAATTTAAAAACCAAATAAGACATTATTGCCTTGAAATGTTGTTATACACATTAGAGATGAAGCTGTTATTGTCCGGCTTACCATTTGTCTGCAGTGATCCTGCCAACATTTGTCTATCTTCTTCAAGAAGAGGACGCTGTCTAACGACTCCATAATAACTGAATTAAGAAATAAATAATTGTGCCCATTGCCTGAAATAAGAATTGTCACAATTTTTGACCTGTGACATCATCAGCTGACAGAAAATACAAGTCCAGATAGCAAACAGTGCTACAGTATAAGAACAAGAAATTATCCACACAAACAACCTTGACACTAATAATTGACACTGACACTTCACTCTCCCAAATATACAGCAGAAGAAAAAAAGGATATTCTCTGAATTGATGAATTTGTGCCTTTATGTGGTCTTCACATACCACCCTCAGCTGTTTATAAAGCTTTGCAGATATCTTGTGGGAGCAGAGATTCTCAACAGCCTGAAACAGGGAAGCACCAAAATCAACGTTAACAGATCAACAACACTGCTGACTGTAAAGGTAAACGATCCAGCTGCAGGACAGTGTGCACACGCACACGCACAACTACACAGCAGCTCAACTCATCCCAAACATACACAGCAAATAAACACATTAAAACAAAACTGCCATCAGGAAAAAAAACTGTTTCACTTTGTCAAAAAACAAAAAGTGTCTAAAAAAGATTACTGAATTGGACATCTGACAAAAATTCCACAGAATTCCTTGCTGCACCCATAAAGATTGCAGAAGGCATTTCGTTTTACAAGGAAACGTACGACTAGAATTCTCGTTTTATTTTTTAAGTTATGGAAAAATTCACATTTATTTAACAAGTTACATTATATAATAGAAAAACAGCTCTTAAGGGACTGCAAATATTCCCAACAAAGTGACCATTTTCCTCTACAATTCAGTCTAATGGGTTTTGTAATGTTCTACTTTAAAACTGTACAGTTGGGCGTACACAATACTTTAATCAGAGAATGAAACACTTAAGGCCATGACTTTACCCTCATGAAACATGTACAGCCATGCAAATTGGAGGGAGCTCTGTACAAGTTTCTAAAAAAAAAATACTAGAAACCACAAGCCAAGTACATCCATGTTAAAATAAAGCAGGTCCCAGCTGAGCACCAAAGGATCACGGTGTCAGAAGTGTCTTACCTGATACAGCTCCTCTAGATTGTACTTGATCGATGTGCTGTTCTGAATAGCCTCCACTGCCTCTTTCAGCTTTTGCCATGTTTCATCAGTATAATTCTCTGGTAATTTGGGTTTTTCTGAAATAAAAGAGTGATAAGGTTCATGATGCTGACAGGAAGCCCCTAACAAGCGCAGTCCTTCTAATGTGGTTTCTGGGGGTCATGTCATTTCTGAACAATAACTCACAATTAAATAACTTTCACTGAAATAATCTCCATTATCCACGATTCATGTTTTGTTATTGAAAGAAAACGTAGGCAAACATCTTTAAACTTCAGCAAACTGAATTTTTATCTTAGATCGCAGAAGAAAACGCTGATTGCAGATGACGATGTGATCGTGTAATAAGAAAAAACACCTTTATTGCTACTGCCATAGCTGTTAACGGAAGGTGTGTAAAAAAATAAGTTTCCGTGTTCAAAATATTAATGGACTGCATGCCAGGCATTGAAAGACAAGATAAACAAGGGGGCAAACAGGACAACACAACACGGATCCATCTCATCGTTAACTGTTCACATATAGACAAATTTGCGGAGTACATTCATTTAAGCCATTTTGCGCACCCGAGTACGTGTAACTAAGTCAGGGATTGCTACAGGCTCGCATACGGAGTCAGTAAAATATTCTCTCTTGGACACCATCGCTATACAGGACGTTATATCAGAAGTGTACACCATCTACCCAAGGCTCACTTATGCATTTACGTTACAAAACGCGCACACAGTGGACACAGCCATGGTTTGATCCTTCATCAGGAGGACTACCTTTAAAGTTCTTGATGACTAGTTTCTTAGCAGCTCCTGGCTTGCTGCAGCTGCTGTTGGAGAAGGTGGCGGAGCCGGCAGACTTGGTGAGCCCGTTTGCGTGGTGCCCGACACCGGCCAGCAGCACCTTCGCCCTGCTTGGAGAAGAGGAGGAGGAGGAGGAGGAAGAGGACGATGCTGCTGCTGCTGCTGCTGCACACGAAGGCTCCTCTGCCATCTTCACATCCAGTCCAAGGAAATCCAGAGAGTCCTCAAACCTCAACTTCTTCTGGCTGTAATGGGAGCCGGATACGCCGGAGCAGGAGGCTGTTGAACTGCTGATGATCTTCGGGGGGGACGGAGAAACGGAGCCAAAATCTTCCCTGTCGGAGCTGTTTATTCTCCTTTTCTTGGACGCGGAGCTGCTGCTGCTGCTGCTGCCGTTATTACCATCAGAAGCTGCTGGTCTAACGTCCTGAGCTGGCGGCGGGGGATTAGGGGAAGATAAACCTGTTGGAAACATGAAAAAATTTACTAAATCAAATAGCTACTCTGCTAATCCCAAAAGCTTCAGTGTCCAACCCTGATGCTTCGTGTGTCTTAGAGCTAACGTCCTTATAAACTCCAACGTGTGCGCTTCTTTTTTTTTAACGAAAAACGGACAATAAAATTAAACTACAGCTCCACTCCAGACCCTCTCTTTTCTTGTTATTGGCAGAAAAACATGGTGGAGAATCACTTCCTGCTGGTCACAGTCCTGCAAGTAAGGGTGACAAAGTTTTAATTTTCCACCATCGTTTTAACCTGAACAGAACGTATCAGGAGTCACGTCAAAATAACACACACGAACAGTATCGTTTGTTTTCTTTTATGTCAGTATATTCTTAAAAAAAAAAAGAAAAATAAATAAATAAGCCCCGGAAGTATTTCATTTGCAGATAAAAATATTTTTGTATAATTTTTCCCACGAGGTGGCAGTATAGCAACTTTAATAAAAAATTAAGGACCTCGAACTTGGCGGCACGGTGGCGTGGTGGTTAGCACTGTCGCCACGCACCTCCAGGCTTGAGGTTCAATTCCAGCCTTGGGTCTGTGTGCGTGGAGTTTGCATGTTCTCCCTGTGCTTGGTGGGTTTTCTCCAGGTGCTCTGGTTTCCTCCCACAGTCCAAAAACACACAGGTTAGGTTGATTGGTGTGTCCAAATTGCCCATTGTGTGTGTGTGTGTGTGTGTGTGTGTGTGCCCTGTGGTGGGTTGGCGCCCTGCCCTGGGTGTCCTGTGCTCTGTGATGGACTCCAGGTTTCCCTGTGACCCTCACTAGGAATAAGCAGTTAAGATAATAGATAGATGGATGGACCTCGACCTTTTTTTATTTATGTAATGCACCACTTACATAAAATATATAAATATAAAAATAAGTAATCCTATTGTAGGACATGTACGCGCATAGCCAGATTCCAACCCACAACTCCGCAGGTGTGAGGTAACAGTGCTACCTACTGAACCACCATGTTGTCCCAATAGTATATTTGCTATGTGAAAACAAAAATTAACTAAATAAGAAAACTCAGCACTGGCTGTCATCAGAGTTCTGTGTATTTGGTTTTCTTTGTTATATGAGTAACAAAATGGACTACAGTTCAGCTCAGCTTTTTTTTATTTTTTATCTGAACGTACGTCTTGTTTTACTTCGGGTGTCCTACAAAGGTTAGATTCTTGCCCAGCTAGTTATACACCATTGTATTCTGTAGGCACAAGATCTGAGTTGAACCTGACTATAATATTCAAAATAAATGGTATACTGCAATAGCATATATTTTTTTTATATGCAATAGCATAAAATATTTTATTGATAAAACTGTCAAATCAAGAATCACAGATAACATGGAGTATAGGATGAGGTCCATTCAGAACTGAACACCTGTCCAATGCACAGAATATACGAACACATTTACTTAAAAGAAGGAAGCTCTCTGGTCAGCTCAGGTTCAGCAGCCCATTGGCTGTGTGACTTTGAACCATGAGAATTAACTTTTTCAGGCTAACACACTGACACCACCTACTCTGAGAAATAACACAGCATAGGAATGAGGTGCAGGCCTCACGTTTTCACTAGTGTAACAGGCTACTGTGCCATAAATAATTTAAAATCTCCATTAAGAAACTGAAAACAGTTCATAATGATAACAGAAAATGCTAATCTTTTATCCTTTACATGGTCATGGGTGGCCTGGAGTCTAATCCAGGCATTTTAGGACGCAAGACAGGGAATGCCCTGGACAGGGCACCATCCCATTGTAGCATACACACACCCACTAACACATACACATGCTAAGGGCAATTTGGAATTCCCAGTTCACATCAGTTGTGCTACAGGATACCCTAGAACCCTGTCCCTGAGCAGTCCATGCTAAATCATTGGGAAATTAGGAACTGAACAAACATGATGCACTTTACGCAACATTGCTACTTTTATTTTGAAGGCGACTGCTTTTTTCCCCCTCCAATTTACACACGTTTGGCGTGCCTGCAAGCATAAGCAAGCTGCTGGTGAACAACCATTTATAAGAGATGCTAGCTGGCTCCTGTTAAAAAAAGAAAGGTTGAATGTAGAGTTTTAAACAAGACATAGGCTTCGAATTATTTATGTACTGAAGTCAAAGGTAAAGCCGTGTGCTTAGAGTGTGGAGATCAGGTTGCTGTGTTTAAGTATTACAATTTGAATCGCCATTACGATTCGGTGATTAGACTACAAGCAGAATAGCAGCAGCACTTTGTATAAAGTTAATTTAATGCTGGTCTTTGAAATACTGCAAAATGCATTTTGTTCAAAATTGTTCGTCATTGTTAATTAAATGATGATTTGATGTTGGCTTTTATACCATGCATGTTTCATATTTTCATTGCCCAATTGTAATATCTACTGTTACCTGTAGAGGTTTATCCAAACTATACAATTTAAAGCTTTTTTAATAGAGTGATAAAATGAATATTAAGCAGAATTGAGTTCAGCCTATTGGCCGGAGCCCTCCACAACAGTCCCAGTCTCTTATGTGGCCCCGTGGCAAAATTAATTGCCCATCCCAGCCCTAGAAGAACATAAAAAAATCCACACAAGTATGGAGGACAAAGATGCACAACACTGAGAGTCACATCTGACTCCATGACCTCAAAGTGGCTGGGCAGTGGCCCAGGAGGGGCTGGGCAGCCAGTCAATCTTGGGCCCCCAGAAGTTTTTTTTCTTCACATTTTGGAGTTTTTGGTTCCTCTCCTCTGTTGTTGTCTGGCTTTGTCTTTATCTTCAACCTCAATCATCCTCCTGATGTTAATTCTGTATTATCTGTAATTTCTTTCTGTAAAGTGCTTTGAGACAAGTTATGAAAGGTGGAACAACAAAATAGATTGAAATTAAAAGTGTGATGCAACAACACCATCCACTGAATCGCCATCCAGCTCCTTCATCATGAAGTTCAAAATAGTTACTCCAAGAAAAAAGGACCTTATGTATTTTGTGTCCTTAGAATAGCACCAATATAAGAGTGAAAAGCTGAATAACACAGTCTAGTCTTTGATCACACTGATAAAGCTAGCTCCTTCTGAGTAGCCAGCACGACTGTATTAGACACCCGATTTGACTCCAAGAACAGTGTCATCTCTAGAACAGTTGCATGCTGATGTGACACCAGTATATCTGACGTCAATAAGACAGCCTTTTATAAAAGCAGCATCACAGGGTTGTGCTATATTAGATGCAACAGCTACATAATGTCCAGTTTGTTGTAGCTATATAAGAAGCATACAGTATAATACATTTTTAATTAAACAAATACTTTCACGGTTGAGTCTTTCACATTATTAACACAACAAAAAGGGCAAGAAAAACAGGACATCACTAGATAACACAGCTAATGCTTACTAAAAATAAATCAACCAAATTATAAATGACACTTAATGGACTGAACTTCAGTAGTGTCATATTAAAGTTCATATAATGAAGCCTCCTATTAACACTAGAACTGTTACTGGAGTCTGGCCAGGGTGATCCATCCTGTGATTCTGTTCTGGACTCTTCTGCCTAGGATGAATGACCAGAATACTCCACATAAATGAGGACTCTCTTTAATTTCCCTCTTTGCTTCATATATCTGAATATTTTAATGGCATGTCAATGTTAAAAAAAAGCGCTTTAATATTCATTATTGCATTTATATAACTTGTTTTAAATTATGTCTTGGATATTTTTAATAACATGAGTATTCAAAAATTACACACGTTTGCTAGTAAACACTATAATAATGGCAAATTTTTAAACATTTATATTTTTGTTGTACTGAAAAGGAAAATTGACATTTTCACTATGCTCCAGGTAAAGCACTGTTTCCACAAAAATGACTACCTTAACTGGAGAAACCCCATGATTTATACGACTGGAAAAATTGTTGAGAGATTTATAGAATTTGCACCTCACACTTAATTCCTATTTTATGGATGTCCCAGTCCACACTTTGGGTACCAACCTGGAGCTGGCCCTAGGCACACGCCGTATAGAGAAATGCTAGGCATGCTGTCCGTCCATAGGGGGCGCCACTGCAGCAATTGGTGGTGGAATTGGTTGCAATGTAAGGAGCGCTAGCTACAATCTTGGCTAGAGTACCAAATTGGTCAGGGCCAGCTGTGCCCCACCCAGTCAGTAGATATGTAGTCCTGAGCATTGTAATATATAAAAGAAATGCAAATGTAGAAGTATAGCAAAAACATAACAAATTGCATTCATAACTAATATCTTTAGTGTTTCTGCATTATATATATATAATCTGGTAAAATTTTAAACAATTTTCTTTATGTTTGAAAGCAAACATTACAATAAATTTAATATATTGCTGGTTTAAAAAAAAAAAAAACCACAACAACAACAACAACTACTGACATATGTATATCTAATCTAATCAGCCACAGGTGGTAAATTTTGTGAGAGGGAAAAAGTAATTGTCCCCATTTATGGTATGTTAAACAGATGCTTTGTAAACCTTTATAAGCAAACACAATAAAACAAAAGTAAAAAAGAAAAGGACAGATGAGACAAAGGTAAACAACCCGAAGGAATGGGTTTCCATAACATACCATTCTAACCAGTTTCCCATTCCTGATCCACATTGTTCACAGGAGGTCACCTCCACTCTTTTCACGCAAAAGCCTCTGAGTGTATGGAACAGAAAGCACCCATCATGTTCAATTCACTTCTTTTTCCATTTTCTAATTTTTACTTTGACATGACTGCAAAGTCAGTGATGGCAGGCACACTACCTGATGCCAGCATCAGTCATTGTCAGAGCCCTCTGGGGGCATGAATGTCAATGGGTCGTTGAAGTGGTGTCCATAGGGTCGCAACCGGTACACGCCATACATCATGACTTGCATCTGGTTAATAGACATGCCACTGAAGGTGATAGCAGTGTCAGCACAGCAGGTCTCAAGCACGTGTCCAGGGTGGTTCTGCATGCTCTCCGAGATGAGCAAGCTCAGTGTCTTGCTATTGAAGAGCCCTTTTCCCCAGGCATCCTCCCCATTCTCAGCGTAGATCCCTCTGAGCCTCAGGCAAGTTGCCAACTCCTTTTCCTCAGTCGGAGCCCAGAGTGAATAGTAAGTCACAGAGCACTTCAGCTCATTCTTCAAGGCTTCAACCAGTCGCCGCAGTGCCTCGTAGCTAAGAACAATGCCACCGTTATAATGGACGTACTCCAGGTCCCCAGATTTCTCCACCTTGCCGATGTAGAAGGGCTGGCTGGGGTCCTTGCCCAGCAGAAGGTACTTCAGGTTCTCGATAATGGCAAAAGTAGTGGGCTGGGCTACAAAAAACCAGCGCATGCCGTCAGCATTGACGTAAGCATGCATCAGAGCCTTGCGCAGCCTGGCCCATTCGTTCTTTTCCTGCAGGTCCACTGCCTCGATGGCTTTAGCTGACTCTGAGGTATAGAACTCTGCCTTGTCACAGTGCTTGGTCCAGGTGTCCTTGGCAGTGACCCAATAAACAATGAGCTGGGGTTTCACCATGACAACGCAGTAGACCCGGACACTGTGCCCCAGCTCTGCCTTCAAAAACTCTGGCATGCGAGACAGCTCCTTCCCGCTGGGGGCCTGAATGTGATAGTGGAGGTGCCGGTCCACTTTGGTCTGTAGATCTGGGCCAATACTGATGAAGAAAAATAATATGATGCTGAGTAAGCTCCCCAATATCAAACCATTCAGGAAGGACCTCACCATCAGAAACATTTTAAATGCCTGCAAAAAAAAAAAAAAACAATGTATGTACATGGGAAGACTGCAACAACTTCCAAATGACAAATTCAAGGTCCACCAATTGACTAAGCCTGAAATGAAGGCATTGTTAAATCACGAATTTAAAAGTTTAGAAACAAAATTCTCAGAAACAGAAGCACTTAAGTTAAATGCAGCCAGACCTGTTCCACGTAATTTTCCAGAATGCATTTCAACATTTGACTGCCAATCTTAAAGTGATGCGAGATCATTACATACAAAATAATTCAGTATAGAGCCGTAATAATTAATCCCGACGGAAAACCTGATTAACCACTACCTTCGAGGACCAAACGTATTACTGCTAGTACTGTAGGCAACAGTAATACGGCTAAACGTGTACAGCACCTACACGTAACAACTTGTACGCTTTTCAGTATAACCGGTTTAATACACACAAATAACATCACTATGGGCTGCAAAATCAAGCAATGTACTTACAACCACTACAGCGACTGTCTTTTTAGATTAATTTTAATTACAACCACTTTCGAATTTGATTAATACACTTCAATGAATGCGGTAAACAACGACTTCTCCTTCGGAGTCAAAATCATCTGACGTGTAAAAAAAAAAAAAAAAAAAAAAAAAATTTTAACATGTAAGAAAAATAAAATTTAAAAACCCGATGGACAGAGTCCATGGGCAACTCAAATACG
>JABJVR010000033.1:1528118-1542397 GCA_025773905.1 Chitala chitala | reverse complement strand
TTTGAAATACTCAGACCAGCCCGTCTGGCACCAACAACCATTCCACGTTCAAAGTCACTTAAATCCCCTTTCTTCCCTATTTTGATGCTCAGTTTGAACTACAGCAAATCGACTTCACCACATCTAGATGCCTAAATGCATTGAGTTGTTGCATTGTGATTGGCTGACTAGCAATTTGTGTTACCAAGCAATTGAACGGGTGTACATAATAAAGTGGCCGGTGAGTGTAAGTACTGAACATTTCACAATTTTTCTAGGTAAATATATTCATAGAGGTGTTATTAACTTGAAATTTTCACCAGATGTTTGTAACAACCCATGCAATCTATACATGCAAAGAAAGCAAACCATACATGTCCATAATAATGTGTAATAATGTGTTAATGTGAAATGACACAGGGAAAAAATATTGAACACACTTGCTGAAATTAATTTAATACTTCGTACCAAAGCCTTTGTTGGTAATGACAGCTTCACGATGCCTTCTGTATGGAGACACTAGTTGCATGCATTGCTCAGGTTTGATTTTGGCCCATTCTTCCACATAAACAGTCTTCAAATCTTGAAGGTTCCATGGGCATCTTCTATAAACTCTGATCTGTAGGTCTTTCAATTGATTTTCAATGGGATTCAAGACAGGTGATTGGCTGGGCCATTCTTGCAGCTTTATTGTCTTTTTCTGAAACCAACTGAGGGTTTCCTTGGCTGTATGTTTGCGATCATTGTTCTGCTGAAATGTCCGTCCTCGTTTCATCTTCATCAACCTGGCACATGGCAGCAGATGTTTATCAAAAATGTCTCAGTACATTTTTCCATTCATCCCTCCTTCAATTACATGAAGTTTGCCAGTACAATATGCTGAAAAAAAAAGCCCCACACCATGATGTTCCCACCTTCAAATCTCATTGATGGTATGGTGTTTTAGGGGTGATGTGCTGTGCCATTTGTCCTCCAAACATGGTGTGGGTTATGGCATCCAAAAAGTTCAATTTTGGTCTCATCTGACCAGACTATATTCTCCCAGTATTTCACAGGCTTGTCCAAATGTTGTGCATCAAACTTTAAACGAGCTTCAACTTACTTTTTCTTCAGCAATGGAGTCTTGCGTGGTGAGCGTGCATACAGGCCATGGCTGGTGATTGCATTACTTATTGTTTTCTTTGAAACAATTGTACCTCCTAATTCCGGGCCTTTCCGAAGCTCTCCACAAGTGGTCCTTGGCTCTTGGACAACTCGTCTGATCATTCTTTTCACTTCTCTGAGAGAAATCTTGCAAGAAGCGCCGTGGCCGTGAGCTCTTTGCTTTTACCCATCATGAGATGTTTCTTGTGTGACACCTTGGTAATGAGACACCTTTTTATAGGCCATCAGTTGGGACTGAACCAGCTGATATTAATTTGCATTGACTAGGGGCAGGATTTCTTTCTAATTACTGATTGATTTCAGCTGGTGTCTTGGCTTTCCATGCCTTTTGTGCCTCCCTTTCTTCATGTGTTCAATACTTGTGTCATTTCACATTATTACACATAACTTAATTTATGGACATCTATGATTTGATTTCTTTGGATGTGTGGATTGCATTGTTGTTACCAACATCTGATTAAAATTTCATGTCAATAGCACCAATTGAAATATATTTATTGAGAAAAATTGTGACGTTCAATACTTATTTTACCTACTGTATATATATATATATATATATGTGAGAGAGAGAGGAAAGCTAGGGTTTAGCTTAGATTAGTCCACTGAGCCCAGACCTGAGTTCCATGTGTAGAAATACAGCTGATATTATGACAGCAGAAAGTGATTTCTGGCAGCTTTTGGTTTAGATGTTTTTTTCTCTGAGCCATACAGCCAACACATCCTAATGGTGCATTTCTGCTAAAGCAATTATGGGCACAAGTTAGATTCAAACCTGCAGATGCAAATCACACTCATTACAGGAAATATGCAGTTATGTACATTACTGTAGTTAATTTGGTAAAGTCTCTATATTAATAACAAAATGATTCCATTCTATACAATTATATACTTTTTATTTATAGTCACTTTTGAAGTCACTCAGCGTCATCATATGAAATACAGAGAAAATATTCAAAATGACTACTTGAAAATAACCTAAGATGTGATCTTATATTTTTGACAACAGCACATAATCCATGGAATATTGTAATTGTTAAGTTTGAGTATTGAAAAGAATATAATGTGAATATTTCTGTATTCCAGTCTAAGTCACATTTTTAATACATCATATTCTTGTGGCTTAAGAATGGAATTGGCAATGAAAATAAAGAAAAAATTGCTCTTTCATCTGCAATATTTCTCATTACTCTTGAAAAAAAAAAACTCAGTTTAAATTCAGCTATTTTATCATTGGCACACAGTTATCAATTACATTTCTGTTAACCCTATAAAAAATACAAACGTACGTTGATTATTGGAACGTATTAGACTGTTATCATCAGAAATTCATACAGTATGATAGCTTGATTGGTATTTAGAAATGCATTCCACATATCTGTAAGAATTTGGATTAAATTTGTATTTGAAATTTGTGATTGGAAAATTAGAGTGTGACCCTTGCCTGGTATAGCAGCAGAACAAACAGCAACAGGAATGTTGTGGGAGAACTTTTTACACCTATGAGTCTTTGGACTCCTGCATTTTAAATTTTCATAAAAAAAAGTAATCAAAATGTATGTTTCAGACTGTAAGTCATCTCTAGGGGCTACAAAAAAAAGATTGAAACTATGAACAAACAACCCACAAAAAACATTTCCCCCCCCCCACTATCAAGTGTATAAATGTTAACGAAGGTCACGTGTGCTCATAAAGCAAGTCAATTATGATAAAATACAAACGATATTCTGATTATTTTAAATTGCTGGTGGTGTTTGATGCAACACTGTAGAGTACATCTCCATCGCTGTGCTGAACACAGGGAGCATCATGTGTCAATGAGCTCTTTAACTGCTTATCTCACTGTACCGCTTCCCCAGTAATCTTCATTCACCTGAGAAGCGCCTTCAAATCAGGATATTTCTTCCACCTCCTGTGCACACTAATGGCAGAGGAACAGAGTTGTGTGTTAGTTTGTGATCATGAAAAAACCCAGCAGGGGAAAGCTTACCTAAAAGTAAAACAGATCCAACGAGCCAAACTCCAACCTCCCCCACCATGCCCTAAAATAAAACATTGTTCAATGACTTAATTCCGCACACAGGCAATTCAACAGTTTCCAGCCTTCCCCCACACATTTTAAGTGGTACTGCTCTGTGTGCCCTGTTCTAAATATAATCTACGTTATTATTCTGAAATGGTGGAGAGATGGTCTGTAGGAGGGAAACAAAATTCGCTGTAGGAGGCAAGGACTCATTGATCCTAAAACACTTTGTCACCTAAAAATGAAAAATGTTCACACTGATTGAGATCCTCAGCATGATTGTGAGCATCCAACAATAGACTGTCCTCCACACCCCCCACCCAAAAAAGAAAGAAACAAAAAAAATATATAAGAATAACTCACAAATAATGCACAACAAATTTTTGGAAATTAATTGCGCTTCACTTTAATTCATTGCATGGCAGTTTCACGCCGCGCGCCATGCCGATATGTTTGATTAACAGTTGCTTAGCAACAGCGTGTCACAGCCATCTGCTGACTTCTCAGTCATCGTGGCCCAAGGGAGAAGAAGGGAAATCCCGCCATACATTGCTAATGATTGCTGGAGAGAGGGAGAAAAAAAAGGTGCACGTTTGAGGGTGTACAGTGTGTGATCTTTCTTATGAACCAAGGAGGCCACATGTATTTGAGAAAGTATCCATGAAAAAAGGAGGCAAAAAACAAAGACTGTTCTGCAACAGAGGTGTAGACAAACATGCTGAAAATTTTTGCTAGTTAAAACTGTTACTGGTTTACCACTAGAGCCATTCATGTTAGAGAATGCCTTCAGCTGTCTGTTTTGTGTGGCATATTGTAATGTCCTCAGATGTTCTCATATTCCCTGTAAACTGGACGTTTTTACATGGCACAAAAGCACTTTGACCCACTGTGTTTCTTTTCCACTAACAAAATAAAATACTAAAAATAAATACTCCCTCCCTGCCCCCACAAATACACTTTGTCACTCTGAGTCTGGAGACAAGCAGAGCTGAGCATGTCTCCTCTTCTTCAGCTGTCCCTGACCCCCAGTGCCTGGGACCCCAGTCCTGCGTGAGCCTGCGAGACGAGGCACAAAACCGAGGTGCTTTATTTGACACGGAGCCACACGAGCCTCACACACACACAGGAGATGAATCAGCGAGGGAGGAGCCGACGGCAAGCGCATGCCAGCCACGCCCAGACGCCTCCGGTCTGCCACACGCTTCCACGGCCGTCTTCACAAATCAGTTCCCAGTGTCTGAACGAGCGCATGCCAGGCTTTCGCGCCTTTTCAAACTGTCTAAAGCAGCTGTAGTGTAAGAAGAAAACAGTTTAATTTCTGTCATGCCTTTCTATTTCAGTTTCTGATGATTTTCTGCTAATGGGGTTGCGTTTGGTAAAGACAAAGCTAAATGGTGGAAGATAACAACGTGTCTGTGCGTTGTGCCTGAGCCCTCCTGACGAGACGCTGCCATCTGGAGCAGGCGCTCCTCAGTGCTGCTTGATTAACGATTTACAGAAATATGGCGCCAGAGTCACTGTGCCAGACGCTTCCCTTTAAAACTTGTTTCATAGGACAGGTTTGGCCTTGTTGCCTTACAAGATGTGACAGAGCCCTAAAAATGGTGGGGTGTTCAAGAAAAGTCTTATCTTGAGAAGTGACATGTCATTTTAAATTCATAAAATCATGTTAAGTGCCATGCTCGTGACAGTGACTATTTTAAGCCTCTCTTCTCTTAGTACCATACTTTTTACGTACTATTTTTCTCAGCATTTTAAGAACCAAAAAACTCACAGATCAAAGACAACAGACATTAAAAAGAAAGCTACCATAATCTTATTTTTTTTTTTAATAATTCTTTAAATCTTTTTAAAGACATTATTAAGTACAGTATATGTATACATCAAGGCATTATATAAAGAAAAATGGTTGAGGTTGCCCAGAATGTATTTGTTCTGGCATCATAAAACTTGCAGGTAAGTTAAAAAAGGTTTGTTTTAGCAGTTGATATGTTGAAATTTTTATTTAGTTGTGTGTGAAATAGTCTGAAATTTTGTTGGAAAATTTAACACAGAGCAGTGGTGCTTTTTTTTTACCTGTTACACATATTGCTATGTCAGATATCAATGGTGACAATGAAATTCCTTGAACAATGACCCTTAAACCCATGTGAAGATGATGCAGGCTTCCTGTGAGTGTCTCATCGATGTCGGTGTAACGCTGTCGATAGATGGCAGATTTTTCATAATTTGCATCAAAAGGAAAATATATAGTTTTCAGATAATCAAAGGTAAAAAATCCATTTGAATAAGTTAAAGAGAATTTACCATATAGATTAAACTCTGTGGAGCTAATATTAACCAATAATATCATTAAGATACAAAGACATGACTCAATTTTTCTATTTTCTCTTTTAGTCCTGTGTAGTTTCTGTCTTTACATTTTAATAAGTTTAAAATTAGTCTGAATGCATACAATCAATGTTCTGTATTATACTGGCAACATTTGTGTATTAATTAAAATCATATAATCATACTTTGCGAATAGAAGTGCAATATGCATATGCTTTGATTGTAAATCTCCTCTGATAATTTCTGCATTTGCATCAAAATACAATAGCACAGTGTGTAACTTTACTGTACGAAATATTATGATAAATTGTTGTAAAAACAGACTTGTTATCCATAAATTTTTTTCCCATCCCAAAATAGAGATGTAAGTACAGCCTATGTAGAATATTATTCTGTTTATAAAGTGTTCACTGTTTCTGAAAGGGAGGCAGTTCCAGGTATTTGCAGAGCAAATTTACATATCGGTTTAGCATTGTTCCTCAAACATGGAAGTAAAGGATCACATGACCAAACACGTCAGAGGAGGCAGGTGATGTCTGCATTCACAAGTTTTCAAACATACATTTGTTTGTCACAGTCAATAATAAAACAGCAAATGAACATGCTGGGTTAACATACTTACCTGCTATCAAATCGTTTTCTGCTGACTTCAAGATGCTGTTTTTATGCACTGGGTATATTTTCAATTGACATAAAAACTGCATCTGTTAACTCACAGCTGTATATTTACACACCAGCTTCAGCAACACTGTCTGTAAAATGCAAGATAAAATCGATTTTTATATTTTGGGATTTGGTCTTTTGGGATTTTCCTTCTGGAAAAATGTTTTATTTGTTCGTGTCTAACTGTGTGTAGTATAGCTATTGTGTAGTATTTTTATTTTGTCTGTACTTCTGTACCTGTCCTCTGAACTTGAGTCAAATGTTTTATTTTATTTTATTTAAATTTAATTTAATTTTGTTTATTAGTTTTCCACAGGTTATGTCATACCTGTTTGAAAGCTTTGTTTATATAGCTAATAGCCCATGGCCTTCTGAAAGACATACTGAAAAATGACTGATGTTGAACATTTATTCAATATTTATTTTCAAGAACCACATATAGTTTTTGGTTACAAGGAGTCTGCAGCCCATGCATGAAATCTTAGAGCCAAAGATGGGTACGTCAAGAAGCACCTACAGTGCAGGAACGCAATTCAGAAACACCAGGCGCCTGAAACCACATGCTTTCATCTGAAAGAGGCCCCAAGGGAAAGCCCTAAAGGAATAGAAATTAATCATAAACCACACACATGGATCTAGGACTGGAACTGAACCCTCAACACTGGAGTTGTTGGGCAGTGCCAAACACATTGACATTGCTTTCCTGTGATGATACATGGTCTTTACACATAATGGGATGAAGTTTCCATAACGATGTGTTTGGGATAGCCAGTGATGCACAGCTGATTTCAGGGTGAGGAAACAGGAATCTAGAAGAGTCGGCACTGCAGAGGGAGCAGGATGGATTTATAAACTTACAAAGAGCTGAGAAATGCAGAACAGGAAGAAGGGTGAAATAGAACTGACTATGCCTTGTTCAGAATGCTAGTTGTTCTCTCAGTTGTGAGGCTTTCACCTGATCTACAAGAATCAAGGCCATAGAAAATGTTTGCTTTGAACCAGTCAACAATGTTTTTCCCTGTACTAGGCTGAAAATCATTAAAAGCCTAATTGTTAACAGGTGAGATTTAGTTAAAGGGTGATTTAAGTGAAGTTTGTATAGCTTGCTTTGTGTTTGATAGAGTGTTTGTTTTTGGAGTGAAATTGATTCTTTTATGATGCTGGCTTTAAAATGTTTGCAGTAGTTGGCCATTTGTTTTATATGAAATTTCATTGCTACAGCTTGATGTGAGTAAAGGCAAATACTCAGCTATGCAAGCAATGTAATGCCATGGTGGAGATAACATTGTAATGTTTTAATTTTGAAGTTACTGACATCTGAGCATGAAGACATTGATTTGGATTGTAATGGAATACCTGAAATCTGTCAATAAACCTCTTGTTGCTCTGAAAAAAAAGTCTAGAAGCAACAGTTAGAATATTACCTCTACCAAGTGTGCTTTATATGGCTGGGGACAGCACAACAGGAAGATGCACAAATGTTGGCACAATGCTGAACATTTGTTTTATAACCTCCCAGTGGCACTGCTATAATCTCTAAATGCCATACTGTTTTAGCACAGGGATGTTGAGGTTTCTCTTTTCACAACACTGTCATTAAATCACCTTTCATTAACTGTTATATGCAGGTGAGATTCTTGTTGTTGTCGTTTTTTAAACTTTACCGTCTATCAGGAGCTCAGACTATCGCTCGTCTCGTGCTCTCTGAGTTTAGCAGGCCGTGTTTTTACCCTCCGCGTGCACAAAAATAGCAGCGTTTTAAAAAGCAGACTGCTGGGGCTCAAACAAGATCTCTGCAATCGAGTTGAGTTTGCGACTGCGGTATTACAATCGAATCTTTTTTCTCAGACTGCTCTCCTGGCCATCTGTTTCTCGCACAACAACACCAGAAACGCCCTGGTGCTTAGATGAAGTAGGGGAAAATGGGGAAACTTCCTGTATGTAATGAAATTTTTCAGCGAGGAGTGGCGGGTGACAGCAGCTTGGCAAACAGTAACGCCTACAGTGTTCTGAGCATGGACACGAGTCCAGTATGCAACGTGCTTACTGTCAATTGCTATGACATTAGAGATTCTGTCTTTTCTGAAGGAAGCATCCCAGTCCCTAGTTAGTTGAGTGTTACCTCCTGCTGTTTTTGTCTTAAAATAACAGGGACACCAGTCCCTTCCCCAGAGGCCCCCCCCACAACTTCCCCCTGAGCATTAGAGAATCCTAACTAACAAAACTCTAATTGCCGCCCACAACCATGGTCTTCAGTAAGATAATGTCCTACCACTGGGACTCCCAAGGCATTGTGCAAGAATCTTGGTGGGCGACAGGAGGCGTTATCTCCTCTTCATTGAACTCTAGATAGTCTTCTCTGTCTAAGATTGGGTACTGAAGTGAGCGGGGCATTTAGATACACCATGATGCCTTTTAACTATGATATAAAGTGTGACAGACACACATGACGCTTCATCCATCCATCCATCCATTATCTTAACCGCTTATTCCTGGTGAGGGTCGTGGGGAAACCTGGAGCCCATCCCAGAGCACATAGGACGCAGGGCAGGGGACACCCAGGGCGGGGCGCCAACCCACCACAGCATGACGCTTCACAACATCCTTTTTCAGTTCTCCTTGTTTACATTCTAGGGAAATTGTATCTGCATCCATGTCTCTTTACCCCCACTATATGTTTCCCAGAGATGTGTGAAAGGTTTTAAGGGAATATTGTTACAGCAAACCCTCGTTTTGCAATAATTCTTTTTTTTCACAAAATTTTTTCACAGTAACAGGTATTGAGTTTTAATAGCACAAGTTTCATACACATGACATCATTCATGTTTTTTCATCTGAACACTACAAGCATACATCCAGATTTTGACTGTAAATAAATTGTTTTTCATACCCAAAAAAGTGTCTGAAAACGTTTGAAAGTTCTACACGTGAACTTTTATCCCTGCTGCTTGTGTGCCATCATCTTTCTCTGTCTCATATCCTTTTGTTATGTTGTACCAATGTTCCTCCATCAAACCTAATCAGCTCCTTACTTGGTGAGTAGAGTAACTTTATTACAGCATCTGACTTATTTTAAAGTTGATATTTGATCTTATTTTTAACAAAAAATTTACATGGTCATTAGTAACCCTTGTAAATATTTGGTAATGCAGTCATTTCTGTTTGAGTTGTTATATAATTATGTATCATGTTAAAATCATAGGTTGATTGTTCCATAAGTGTTTTACGGTGACTTGTGATGTTTGCAAAAAATTGTTTGGTGTTTTCAGATATATATTATATTTTCTTCAATAAATTACTGTAACTCAGGAGCAATAACTGGGCTGGAAGACCACAGATATCAACTGTGGTGGGTGACAGAAGAATTCTTTCCCTGATGAAAAAGAAGCCCTTCAGACTTGGCCACATGAAGAACACACTCCAGGAGGAAGGTGTACCGGTGTCAAAGTCAACCATGAAGAGAAGACAAGAGGACTTCACCAGAGTAAATACAAAGGATTTAACACAACATATAAACCACTGATATGACTCAAAGGAAGACCAGGTTAGAGTTTGTCAAACATTTTTTTTTAATCTAAACAGTTGTGGAACAACATCCTATGGACAGATACAACTAAGAACACTTGTACCAGAACGATGTGAGGAGAATCAGTCTGGTGGTTCAATGGGTAGGCCATAAGGCCAGCCTGTAGAAGTGTCCTGATTTGATTCCTACTCCAGCCAGGTGCTTTCTTGAGCAAGATAGCACTAGCTCCCTGGGTGCTGCGTGTGGTTGGTTGCTCACTGTTCCCTTCAGGAACATCAGGAGGTAGGTGAAATGCAGAGATTCAGGAGGTGGGTGAAATGCAGAGATTCAGGAGGTGGGTGAAATGCAGAGATTCAGGAGATGGGTGAAATGCAGCGAAGTAATTTCCTTCTGGGATTAATAAAGTGCTATTAAAAATAGTTTAAATTCTGAGAAGGGTTTTCAGGACCTAATTATTTACATAAAGATAGGGGAAAGTATGCATTTACTTGTACTTTCATGAGAAGAGAAAGTGGAATTATAAATTATTCTTCTTTACAATTTAACATTTATCTTCCACATCTCAGATGTATGCTAAATAAACATTACGCAACCATTTATTCATGTAAAGAAGTAAAATGACCCAGAATTTTGCAATAAAATCTGCTTCTTTTGCATGATTGTCTCTCAAAAGTAACATGTTTTTGAAGAAAAAAAAAACATGGCATTAAAGGAAGTGTAAACCGATAGGAATGTAAATGGAACGTAAGAGCGACTTTTAATCTAACACATTAACCTTTTGTATAGGGCAGCATCACATAGCTAGATGTGGCAGGTTTATTTGGACAAATTTTTTACTGTAGGACAGTCAGCAGCATGTCACTGGGATGCTTTGAGTGAGCTAAATGCACATGTACATGCACTCAGAGAGTCCTTTATTTGAACACTACTTTTTCCATCCATCTCTGTGACAGCTGCTTCTGAAAGTTATGTTACTAATACTTTATTTCTTAAGTCTGGATTCGTGTTACATCCCTGGATTGTTCTATCTATGCAAGTTTGTAATAATAATAATAATAATAATACATAGGACAGTGTCCTTGAACACACCCATGGATGCTCAGGGAGTATAATTTGAGTACCTTTACTGTCTAAACTTTTTAACATTCCTATATTTAGTAGTTTGAATAATCAGACTGCTAGTATTATGGAACATAAAGAAAAACCTGTTATTCTGAAACCCCCTTTTTGATTAGATTCATTGCAAGCTTTGAGACCTACATCACAGTGTGCATTTTTTTGTGTTCTGACTGATTGTGACCTAACATCTTGCACATGCTTTTATTTAAATAATTACACATTTCTAAGGCAATGCACTTCCAGAACTGGACTGTTGATGCCCTGTTATAGAATGTCACCGAGCCAAACCAATATTAAGTTATTACAAATGTTTTACTCTCATCTGAATCATGCTTCACAAGCTTAAATTGCTGGATGTTTACGAACAAAAAATAAATGATTCCTCGGTGTTGCACACCAAACTGCCTTTAGCATTGTTATTAGATTGCCATACAGCAATAAAGCATATAAACACCAGCATTCACAGAAAAAAATAACATTCGGACCTCTACAAATTAAATCAGTTTCTTGAGAGTTAACCATCTGTCAGAGCTCAGTAAGTGTCCCTGTCTACGCCTGTGGCCCCGCCTCTTTCTCTGCCAGTCATTGTTTTCCCCAGTACATAGACAGGAACAACAGACAGCCCTCGGGGCTCCTCTTGGTCACTGCAAAATGAACCTTGAAGACCTTGGCACCCTTCAGTAGCTCTAGTTAGCATGCTGCAAACTGGTCCCATCTGTTGGGGGTCTCTAGGAGCAGGGGATTAACCAGCAATAGCCACAGCTCATTAATGATGAATTCGACAGAACACATCCCAGATCGCGGCGTGCCACCAGCTGCTCCCCCCATCCACCACCCCCCCCCGCCCACTTTTTATTTGGGGGACGGTCGCATCTGGTCATCAAGCACCAAACAAAAGCAGGCCTCCTTGGAGGAACTAAAAAATGTCATCTGATATGATTATGTCATATTAGGCGTGAGGATTGTGGTAGTCATGGAGACGGAGATGATCTTGCAGAAACATTCTAAGGATTTACTGTGTGCTATTGTACTTATTACTCATTGCAGTGTGAACTTGGGTGGAGAGCATCCTTTCTGGTCCAGAATAGATATGTGGGGTCAATAAAAAGTACACAGAACCCAGCAGACTAGTTCTAAGTATGAAAAAAAAATGCAACTTAAACTTAAAACGTAAAGAAGCTTATGTGATGTTTCCTAAATAATCAAGAAAAAGATAAAAACATTGAACATATAGGCACAAATTCAAAAATGTATGCACTCCCAAAATGCATTGAAGTTGTAGTGTAATGCATTAAATGTTTGAAACAAAACAAATTGTTACTACTGAACAGTTTCATTAAAATTCCTTGTTTGCTACTAATTAGTCACATGTGGTCTGACAATAGCAGTGGGTGGAGACGTGTGTGTGTCCCCCCCCCCCCGGGATTCCATAATTAGCTGTACAACAGAATTATCCTTTAACGATGTCACATTTATCTTTGAAAAGGATGGATATTTAACTCATTCACATTTGTTTGTACCTTAATTTGCTTAAATAATGATAATAATACACTGATTAAGATCTGTGCTTGGATTTTAGGAGAATTACTGTAATTTCTGATATCCTGTGTAAGTTATTTGTAATGCTTGATTTTGTACTGTTGCATCATAGTATTTGTGTACAGCTATTACTGGCATACGGAAATGTTCATTTATTAATGTAAATTAATAAAATTATACCTAACTCATCATATTATTATTTATTTACTTTAAAGGGGCTGCTCTTGGGTGTACCATAATCAGCACTGAGTCTTCCCTGCCAAGGTTTACCTTACTGTCTGTTTTGTAAATATACAGTATTTTACACAAAGTGGAAATGGTTTGATTTTTGAAGAACATCAGATAGATCTGTGCTGTTGTTATGAAAAGAGTCCTCGACACGGCAAAGGAGGTTGAAGGAGAGGCCCTGCTTCATGCACACACACTTGTAAGTTGAAAGCTGTGCAGCACTTGTGTAGCTCAGCAGCCACAGCCTGGATTGATCAGTGGGGCACCTTTCACAGACATACCTTGGTGAGAGTAAGGGTAGGTGGTGCTTTAAATTGGCTGGTGCGGGGCAAAAACCCTACTGGGCCAAGTCTCTGCCCCCCCCCCCCCCCAGTGACAAACTGCATGTGGTTTTACTTCACAGTGGCAGAAAAATAGCGGTGCAAAGAAAACCTCTTGGAGTTTCACTGAGGCCAAACTAAAGACAGTAATTATGTGGCCCTTGGACAGTGTATTGTTTACTAAGGATGTTGCTCATTTCATGTTCCCTGATGACTGCACACATTGAAAACATGATGAATCAGAGCTGCATGTCAAATTTGGTCTATAATGCTATGGATGATGCAGGTCTGACTGAGCTCTGAAGAATCAGTTGATGCATTAGTTTTATATAACTATATATATATACTGTATATATATTGTTACAATGCATATCTCACTTCATCCTACAGTAGTAGTCAAGTCCATAAATATATGAGCATTGGCAAAGATCCACCATGGCATTTTGTAGCTAATAGTAAATAGTGAATATGCAGACTTTCAGCTTTGAAGGGATTTATATACAAATCAGGTGAACGCTGTAGGAATTACAGCAGTTTAGATATAGTTTCCCCTCCTTTCTCAGAGACCAAATGTTTATGAAGAGTTGTCTGCTCAGCTGTTCCATAGACACGTGTGTTATTCCAGCATAATTTCATTTACAATTGAGATAAAGGTGTAGAATTGATTCCAAGCATGACATTTACATTTGATGTTAACTCTCAATAAGTCCAAGGAGCTGTCACAGCCAGTCAAACAAAGCCATCATTATACTATAAAATTAAAAGAAACCCAACAAGAGACACCAAAGACATTAGGTAAGACCAAATCAACCGTTGGGTACATAATTAAAGAGAAAGGATGCATTGGTAAACTCAGGATTACTAACAGGCCTGGAAGACCACAGATAACTGTGGTGGATGACAGAAGAATTCTCTCTCTGGAAAAAAGCCCTTTACAACACTTGGTCACATGAAGAACACACTCCATGAGGAAGGCATGTCCGTACCATTTTAAATATTTGGTAATGCAGTAATTTCTGGTGTAATAAAAGGTGTAAAGTCAACATTGAAGAGAAGAGAGAGTTGTGGAACAACATCCCATGAACAGATAAAGATAACCTTTAACATTAAAAAAAAAAAACATTTTACCAGAATGATGGGATGAGAAGATTATGGGGAAAGTGAGGAACTGCTCATGATCCAAAGCATACCACCTCATGTGTGAAGCCAGGTGGAGATAGTGTTATGGTGTGAGCATGCTTGGATCATGTCAATAATTAACTAACTAATCCTGTTCCGTCTATTTTGCGGTGTCTCTGAGCTTATCTATTTTTCATTGTCTCCTTTACTTCCAATAAAGATGTGTTTTTGATCAGCAGTGATCATGTAACTACTTTTAAAACCAGCAGCA
>JABJVR010000033.1:1514897-1528018 GCA_025773905.1 Chitala chitala | reverse complement strand
TCCATGTTAAGTGTATTAGTAGTTGCCAGTGGTGTCTCGTTTAGGTCCCTATTTAAGTTCCCCCTTTGTTTCAATGTGTTGCCAGTTGTTAGATGTAGTTGATTCTTGTGTTTGCTATAGACCTTGTTATTATACCTGTTCTCTTGAATCTATGTACTAGTACCCTGTTCATAGTTTTAAATCCCCTTCGCACATTAGACTCTGCCTTTGCCTCCGTGCCTTTGTTCCCTCTGAACGTTACAATAATTCTTTTGTTCAAAAAACTTCTCATGGCTTTTTAATTTGGGGTGTTCTGCATAACTCTGTGCTTTTGTCAATAAATTTTTGTCAGAAACCTCCTCTTGCCTTGTGAATAATTGCATTACTGGATTTTGATTTTTACTTCCACAGATTTTGGGGCTCATCTGGGATAGTAAACATCTGCTGTTAAACTACATTTACAAGATATTTTCACAAGAGGAACGTCATAACCTAGGAGTCTGCTGGGACTGTGCCTGAATCAAAGTTAGGGCCAATTCGACTCCAACTTCAGACAGAATATACCATACCTGAGAATGAAATTCCAGATTTGCTTTGTTTTGAAGCCTGAAAATGGTAGGTTTCTTGATTTCTTATTTGATCTAAATGCTTCATGAAGAGGGCTGTCCAGCTCACATTTTGGAGGGGCACTTAGGCTATTTTGGGAAATGATAACCTGTGTTTTCAAAAATGGGGGTTAATAGCAATATGAAAAAGGGTTGGCAGTCCACATGTATGAGAGAAGAAGCCCGTATATGGGTTCTAGTGTTGGTTATTGGTTTTTATTGGATGCTGGCTGTGATTGAGAACAAAAAAAAATTCCCTGTTTTAATGTATGTTTTTTTGCATTATTCTGTATTCCCACCTTGAAATTCTGTCCGTAAAAATGATTTTTTGTTGTCACTCATTTATACTAATGTTGTGTATGCATGCGGTATGATGGATTGAAAGTGTATCTGATGAAAAGGGATTTTCTGTGTGTATAATGCTGTAGTAAGAGAACAGGAAATATCTTTAGGTAACATTTCTAAGAATGGTGAATCCTTGCCCCGGGCAACTTGATATATGTGTTTAAATTTAAATTGTTACATATTTGCAAGATGTATTCATCCACAAGTGAAAAAGATGACTGAAGTTTTATGGGGTTTGAATGATAAAAGGAAATGAAATGGATAATATAATAAGCCAAAATTCACCTCACAGTAACACTAATGGCAGTGCTGAAATTAAAGTTATACTTAGTACTAATGGATTAAAAATTAATTGAGTTAAAAATTGTGTGCATTTTTTTGTGTTTAAATTAGGATTTGAATTGTCATTCAAAAGTGTGGCATATTGTATATTGGAAAAAATGTTTTGAATATTTCTGCTGTATGTAGGTTTATGCAGTCTTTGTAGATGAATAAATGATCCTTCTTGGCAGCAGCCTCAGCACCTCTTAAACCCTCTAAATTGCTATAAACTGCTCCAATCATTGCTCCTTACCCTCTGTTTCCATTAACTGCTTCATTCTGCTTTAGTTTTTCCATGTGAATCATTTAAGTCACATCTGAAGACTTTACAATATAAAGCTTAATATGAATATGAAACTGCTTATTTTAGAGTAATCATTTTTAATGTAGAATTTGCGTAAGATGTCACCACATGACTGTGATATTCAGTTTTCTGTGAACAGAATACTTTGGTTGGTAATAATAGCTGAAGGTCTTTTTATAATTCTTTAAAACAGGGATATTTGGCTATTTACTACATTAATAAATAAAGAAGGTATGCAAACATTACATGCACATGAGCATCTGATAGGCAGATCAAAGCCATGCAACTGGATTTGGCAGCTTGAGATATTTACAGAACCATAATGGCAGCCCCGAGAATATGTCAACACACAAACAGTTTTCACTTTGAGGTCTAATGAACTTCCTTTTTATAACAGCTGGGCAAAAATACAAGGGTAGAAGAGAGCAAAACATCTCCTTCAGCTGCTTTCATTTGTGTGTTTTTGTTCAGTTTTGCTTATAATAAGGTTTTATAAAGTATTTTTTAGCTATAAAGTATAAAATGTTGTTTTAGGCCTTTAAGAATTCACTTGACCTTATACACTAAAAAAAATCCAACTTAAATGAATTTAACTGTACTAAATTGTAAAAGTTCTTCTGGACTCATCACGAAAAAAGTGCTGATCCAACACATGAAAACAGTTTATTTCAAACAGTTCATTAAAAACAAAGAGCATACCATGCAGAAAATACTGTCAGTTTAAATTCTGATGTGAAACTGGAACTGCACGTTCAGTTCTGCAACCGTCACCCACACAAAACAGAAGCCATGCAATTATTAAAAAAACACAACCATTTTCAATGACAACACGATTCTCTTGATCTTGAATGAGATAATTTCATTATTGTACACACTAAAGTAAAATCTATTTTTACTTATTTTTGTATTAAATTGTGTCACACCCCTGCCTGTCATGTTCCCTCTGTCCCCTAGATGTCACCCTTCCTCCTGTCCTTTCTGACCCGTTCCTTCGTTATCAGTTGCCAGCCTTGTGTCGTTCAACCTATTGGTGTGCCTTTATGTACCTCACTGGTTTGTTAGTTCTTTGCCGGTTGTTGTAGGTGTGCTATTGTAAACTAGTTGTCGTGCTCTTGCTGTAATAGCCTAGTGTTGTTCCCCTGTTCTTTCTAGTTTGGGATTAGTTCTTTGTGTTCCCTGTAGTCAAGCCTTTGTGACCTGTTTAGCCCTTTGTTTATACATTGTTCTAGCCTGTATTAAAGCCTCCCTCTTGGCACATTTGACCTTGCCTCTCCTTCCTGATCGATACGAACGTTACAAATTGTCATTGCAATGTTAGTGTATGTAACATTAACATGTGTTTAGTAAACTAGTTGTGTAATAACAATATTGTGTTGTGTTATTTTATTATTAATTTTATAGAACTTTTTTAACCCCATAGGTAAGTTACTTTTCTAGATTTAGCTCATCACTGAGGGGAGGTGTGGGCAGCCATTATTCAGCCCTGGGTTACCTTTTATTTTTTTTATTATAAATTTTTTTTTTTTTTAACAGCTGAACTGGAATCACAGAAAAACATTATTTTTGGCACTGGTCAAGGGAAACTCAATTTGAATATTGGTTAGTATTTGCTTTAATATTGTGTAGACTGGAGTGTGAATTACATTTTTATGCCCATGATGTTATTCTTGTTTGTTTATTTAGGCAACATGAACTATGCAAATTATGTTTGTTTTGATTCACAGTGCACCAAAGAAGAAACTGTACAGTGCATTAAGAAGTTTTAAAGACAAACAAGATTTGGTGATTTCTAAATAACATTATTCCTTAAAGGCAGAAATTTTTATTTTTTTTATTTTTTAGGACAGTTGAGTTGTAAAAGTTTACTTTATAATTTCAATTATATCCAGGTGTCTTCAATCTTGTAGTGAGTCAGCCTATTTAAATGGTAAAAAAAAGCAATAATTGTGCAATTTGGTATCATGGTGTGTACCTCACTAAACATGAACCAGAGAAGGCAAAGGAAAGAGTTGTCTGAGGAGATCAGAAAGAACATTATAGACAAACATGTTAAAGGTAAAGGCTATAAGACCATCTCCAAGCAGCTTAATATTCCCATGACCACAGCTGCAAACAGTATTAAGACATTTAGGGTCTGTGGGACTGTAGCCAACATCCCTGGATGTGACTGAAACAGGAAAATTGACATCAAATTGCACAGAAACATAATATAAAAGGTAACCAAAGAAACAAGAACAACTTCCAAAGAGATTTAAGGTGAACTCCGAGGTCAAGGTACATCAGTGTCAGATCGCACTATCTGTCGTTGTTTGAGCAAAAATGGACTTAATGGAAAATGACCCAGGAGGACTCCCCTGTGTTACACAAATCATAAAAAAGCCAGATTGGAATTTTTTTAAATGCATATTGACAAGCCAATGTTTCTGGGAAAATGTCATTTGAAGAGATGAGACAAAACAAGACCTTTTTGGCAAGTCACATCATCTGTGTGTTCGCAGATGCAAAAATTAAGGTCTTGAAGAAAAAACACAGAGGAGCCTTGGTTCTGGGGTTGCTTTGCTGCATCTGGCACAGAGTGTCTTGAATCTGTGCAGGGTACAACGAAATCTTAAGTTTATCAACGAATTATGGAATGAAACGTACTGCCCAGTGTAACAAAGCTTGGTCTGAGTTGCAGGTCATAGGTCTTCCAACAGGAAATTGCTCAAACACACAGCCAAAAACACCCAAGGATGGCTAAGAACAAAACACTGGACTGTTCTGAAGTGGCCTTCTGTGAGCTGGGTTCTAAATCCTATTGAACATCTGTGGAAAGAACTGAATCATGAAGTCTGGAGAGGCACCCCTCAAATCTGAGACAGCTGGAAAAGTTTGCTCACGAAAAGTGGATAAAACTACCTGTTGACAGATGCAGAAGTCTCATTGAGAGCTACAGAAATCACTTGTTTGCACTGATTGTCTCAAAAGGTTGTGCAACAAAATATTAGGTTAGGGACCATAATTTTTGTCCAGGCAGGTTTCAATAGTTTGTTTTTTAAAATAACTCTGTTGAAGCACAATTCAAAAACCTTGTCTGATTTTCATTAGTCACTTTTTATTAAGTTATGTGTTTTTGTATCTTAACTGGAAGGGTACCAAGAAATTCATCCATGTTTATTTATTCCAAGGATTGAATGTAATACAAGCTTTACAAGTTTGCTCAAGATGTATTCTTCATGCTTTACAGATTATGACAGTACTATGTAAAAAAAAAAAAAAAAAAACTTACTAGGTCATATTCACGCAGTGTTCCAGTCCATGATAACACCTCTTACTGTTGTGAACACTGCAATTTTAAAGTGTGGGTGACATGAACGTGCAAGTTTACATGTCTTGACATTGGATAGTTCCCTATAAAGTGCAAGTCTGCCATGTAAAATATTTAGAGAAATTTGATATAATATCAGTTATATTTTCCATTTGTATTTGTGGTGCCTACTTCCTCATATGAATTATATCTTGTACATAGTGACGTTGATGTAGCAACACTAATTCTGCCTGGAAGTTAAACCATTGACTCAACATTGTATGCCAGAAAAGCTAAAAAGGATCTCTGGAAAAGACTGCACGCCAGTATTCTTCAAACCCATGAAACACACTAAGACAGAAGCCTGTCCACCCAAAACAGCAGACACCCAAACACAAGAAGACTAATACAGTCTACACAGTCCAGTGCAGTGAAGAGTGTTTAGAGCTCGACACTGGAGAAACTAAGCAAAAGGATATCCCAGCACAGGTAAGGCAACATCTCAAGACCAGAATCAGCAGTGTCCGTTCACCTAAGAGAAACAGGACACTCATCTGAAGACAATAATGTGCACATGTTGGATAGACAGGATGGGTGGTTTGAGAGGGGAGTGAAGGAATGAATTTATGCGAAAATTGAAAATCCTTCCTTCAATATAGGTGGAGGCCTCAGATATAACCCGTTCCCTATTTTTACTTCTGGCACCTGTGTGAACAGGCTGCCCTTAGCTGCCCTGTGCGAGTGAATGAATAATTGTATGTAAACGAATGTATGTAAATGAGTGAACTACCATTACTACCATTACCACTACTTCATGTATCCTATGGATATTAATGTGAGTTTCAGTTTCAAACATTTCTACACAATTTCCCTCGGGATCAACAAAGTATATATCTATCTATTTTTTAGGGTGCTCTGGCATCAGTCCCCAGGAAGATTAAGACCCTACATCCACCAGCTCAGCCACTCTAAACGACTCTCTTGAGATGAGAAAAGGATCAAGAGTGAGGACATCACCATCCCAATGATTCCCTGCCATCCCTATTGGTCCGCTAACAATGCTATTCAAATGAGTTGTCTAGTGAAACCACCCTGAAGATAAAGTATGAGGTATCTAATAATATTTAATTTTTTTTTTTTCTCAGGCTGAAGATGCTACTTGGATAAACAATAAAACATTCTTAACAACAAGATAAAAGTCCAGGTGACATGATTCAATTTCAGGACAGCTCCACCCGGATGACTGAGAACCTCCAATGAGAACACTAGTTCTGCTTCTCCATGGGAATAACCTGAGTGGGGATGGACAGATAACAAAATTCATATAAATGGATATTACTTAAAACAATCTTTTATTTTTTATAAATATATTTTAAAATTTGTTTTGTAATTTTAATATAATTAATAAATTGTATCAAAATTGGCTGTATTACTTTGCTGAATTATCTGGACTTTTAGTTATATGTTTACCAAGCTACAACTTTAGCTCATTAAACATTAGTTTGTAAATAATAAGTTTGTAAGTAATATTCTCAATCAGCGTTCTACTTTACATTTCAAACTGACTGAACATAAACTAAAACAAAAACATTGTTGTTGCAACCAGTAACCAAATAAATAAATAAAAAAAACATAATTTATAATAATACGTATAGCAATTGCAATACTATATGCTTTATATATATATATTGGTGGTATAAGTTTCATCTGGTTATTGACAAAATGACATTTCGTGTTCAATATTTTTTAGTTGAAACGACTGCTTTGAAATTACGCAAATTTGTGAACTGTCTGAGAATGGTCCATCTGAGTGTGGTATAGAAACAGAAAAAATAAATAAAAATTTAAATAAAAAACAGTAAATTAATATATCGGAACAGAGTAACCCCATCTACAAAGTTTCTAGTAACAACTGTAACAGTAGTTATGACAGCAATAAGCCGATATATTTGTGCCATTTTTTCAGAATTTATACCCTGATGAAAAACCTTAGCTTTCAATGCTCAGGTTTAGATAACACTGAAAATCAGGGTTTGATGTCAACACAAGCTGCTCCCAGGACAATGCATACAGCTCCCATTTTCATGACATTTTTTTTTATTTTTCTCATTCCTTGCTGCTGTTGTCTTCAATGCCGACTGTAACATCATAAATGTTCTCATCTAAGCAGCTCCTGTCATTCACCGGCTGTTAGTCACACTGCTAGGAAGAGAGAGCGAACCTTGCTGTGAAGATCAAAAAGTGTTCAGTATTTCCTGATGAAATTACTAGACGCTGTCTGTGCTTCATTGTGTGTCCATGCTTAGACACATTCCTCAGTCTGCACTCCGATTCACAATAAATCAGAACAATCTTTTACATCCTCTTCTACATCGTACACTTGAACTCAATTCAAAACACTTGATTAACTTAAACATCACTATGGGATTTTGTCACATTTAACTAAAGGTACTTCTGCATCTCTTTCCTTCCATTTAAACACTCCCAGGAGGTCCTAAAGGGTTCCTGAAATCTGTTTAAAAACATGAAGCACTCAACTCAACTGTTATGGGTTGCCTTTTTTCTCATAGGTGGATTCAAGCGAAGACTGAGCTGCAAAGACCAAGAAATTTCTCAAAACAGGTCAAGGAGACCTTTTCTGAAATGTAACATTATTCCAAAACAGAGTGAAATAAAGGAAGGAAGTATCAAAGTCACCAAATGGAGCTGTCAGCACACTTCACTTCATCATCAAGAAATGAAAGGCCAATCAGATCGCCAGTCTGTGCTTGAATTACACTGTCCCTTTTACCCGACAACTGGACAGAGAGAACACTTGAGAAATGCCACAGTAAAACCAACACCATCTTATAAAGTTCACTGAAAAAGAACTGAATGTCAGTCAACAATATCAAGAACATTTCCACAGAAGTATCCTGTAATGAAAGGATGTAACCATTACCAAAAACAAAACATTTCAAAGTTTGTACTGCATTTCCAACAAACACTACAGTGATCTTGTAAATTTATACCAGAAATGTTTTGTGGAAAGACTGGACTAAATTTTATGTGTACAAGACCCGAAGTATTTTTGTTGCAGTTTCAGCATAGCACATTATCTAGTCAACATCATTCCTGCCGTCAGTCCAACCATAATGCCTTACAGAGGTTAGGGAGATTGTTATAGCCAGAGAGAATATGTACTTAATAAAAGATGGACAAACAACAGGGGGAGTCCTGTTTCATTCTGCATATTTACATTTACATTTTAAATTTTATTCATTTAGCAAACGCCTTTGTCCGAAGTGACTTACAATGAATAATAGTACACGTGCATGTCACAAACGAGGTCCAACAGTATCAGAGAATCTAACTAACAGTAGGTGCTGCCCTTTTCTTCAAAGTGCACACGATTAAGTCAAGCAATTGTCTCAAAAGTCATTCAAGTAAAGGGAAAGCATAAACATATAACATGTGAGTCTTGAATTAACTAGAACACATGTACAAACAAACAGCCTTAAAAAAAGTGAGGTTTCAAGTTCTGAGGTGCTCCCTGAAGAGATGTGTCTTCAGTTGCTTTCAGAATGTGGACAACAACAATGAAGTCCTCAAAACAAGCAGTTCATTCCACCATATACTGTAGGTGCCATAGAAGAGAAGAACCTAGGTTTATTAGTTTGAAGGATGGGTGAAACCAGTTTTTTCCCATTAGCAGACCGCAGAGAACGGGAGGGTTATGCATATGGTCAGTTAGGAAATTTATCTCACAGCAAGAACATGCATGAAATCGGACAGCGATGACAGTTTGTGAATAAATTGAGTCTGATGTGACCAGCTCTCATCGAAGCTGTTAAATTCCTAATTGTTACAAGAAGTACTTTGTATAAATAAAATTCAGACAGCTGGCCTTTTCCATAATCCAGTTTATTTGACATTCACTGTGACATCCTGTCTTTGTAAGGTCTCGAGCTGAACATTCCATTGTTTCATTCCCACTTTTAAGGGATATGTACGTCTTCAGTTGACTAAACACTGCAGGATGGTAAATCAAATGCTCCTTTAGGAAGTCTGAATGCTTCTAAACACTTTTTAAAATGATAAATTATTTGGCAATACATTTAATGCATACTGGATATATTATTACGCACACTAAAAATGCAATAAATCCCATTTATTTAAGAATATGCACAACAACAAGACAGCAAGTGTGGACATTATGCCATATTTTACCTTTACTAAAATTTATGCCGTCTCTAATATGTTTATTCCTTTAAGAATAATCTGACATGCAGTGCCACGATTAAATGACTGGAATGCCTAAAGGCTTAAGCTGTCTTTAGATAACAAAAAGAAAATATATTTGAAAAAATACAGAGTTAACTGTCTGCCCAGTGAGCAGGGAAACTAGGGAAAAAAGAAGGTAAGATTTTTCTGTGTGCCTTTCTTATGCAGAGTAAATCATTTCTGAGGCCTTTTCAGCCTGGTGTCTTTTTCCAGAACGTGACAGGGGATGTGTGGTTTTGCATACATATTGCAGGCTGATATCTGTCATCACAACCTTCCTCCCAATCTCATAAATAAAGTTAAACACATCAAGATGTTCTTTAAAAAGATGAATTATA
The DNA here is from genome assembly GCA_025773905.1 of Chitala chitala. Classification (NCBI taxonomy): domain Eukaryota; kingdom Metazoa; phylum Chordata; class Actinopteri; order Osteoglossiformes; family Notopteridae; genus Chitala; species Chitala chitala. The sequence continues at coordinate 1,518,577 of JABJVR010000033.1, read as the reverse complement.
CAAGTCGCCAAATCCTACATTTTGTGTGGCTCAAATAGTTTACACCCATGGAAGTACTGGAGTTTTCTTCAAGACAAAACGCTTACAGTTTGACAGATTTAAGTTCTGTGCTTACTGAGCAGACTAACCTGCCAGGCAGGAGTATTTAGTCCTAACGTACAGACCGATGATGAATGCTCCATCTATTTTTGGCCTATGGTAGATTTCACTGTGTCTCGCTGACTTTGAAGAGGGTTAATTAATGCACTTTGAACAGAAATGTTTTTCATTTGGCTATGCCTCATAAAGCTGGACTGTTAGTCTTCACCATGGAGACAAAACTGATTGGCGCGCTGCAGTAGTGCATGGTTTATTGGATTGGCACTGGACATGATGTCAAGTGACCGGTGCTGTTAAGATTACGGCCCCCTGCAGCATCATGCTCTTTTCCAGGTCATTTTCTCAGGGTGAGAAAAAGTAGGCAGATGCGCTCACATGTCCATGGATGTTGTGTTCACAAGGAATTAATTTTGTCCTCTGGATTGGTATAAGATGATTTCTGTAAGGAGGAAATAAAAAAAAAAAAAAAAAAAAACGAAGATCCTGCCGTTGCCTCTTGGTGGCAGTGCAGGTCTATCACTCTAAACAATAGTTGAGCCAGCTTGAGGAAGGCGAGGAAAAGGGAACTTCAGGAACACCAGATGGTGCTGATTATTGCAGGAGACATTTTCATATTTCTTTATTAAAGTTTCTTGCTCTAGAATACAATTACAAAAAAGTAAACATTAAAATTGGAAAATGCACAGAGACAGAATGCAATTATTGCTAATTGGCTATAAATGCAAATGGTTATTTGACAGCATGCACTTTTACCTAACAAGTTTAAACTGTTATAAAGCTGCATTTTAGTCAAATGTTATAGGAAAAAACAAGCCTGTTACTATAGAACAGAGTAATGGCTGTAATATGTTAGAGTTCTGACTTCTAAAAATCCCTTATTGTCTTTTAGGACACTTAGGAAAACTATGTTTTCTTCACTTTTTGTGCAAGGCTTACTGAGATCAGCTGGGCATAGCTACATGGGAGCAGTACGATGGCAGCCATGAATACTGAATCACAGGAAAATAGGAGCTGTTAAAGCAGAGATGCAGGTCTCATGTTTGTTCTTTCATTTCAGTAATAATCTCTGAATATCCCCATAAGTGTACTTTAATTGATTAAACTGAAAGCCGTTATTCAGAAAACATTAAAGCTGATGTACAAGTCAAGAAAGTATTTTCCCTGTTCTGTTGTACTTAATTTTTGGAAATTAGATTATATTAAAAATATAAAATTATGAAAGGATGCTCAGATTTTCTTTAGCAGATCAAACAGTCATTGTATAAGACCCCCCTCTTCTCTCTCTACACCCCCCATTTATTCCGATTTGTACTGTGACAGACACTGATCAATGACAAACAGCCTTAATAGGAAAGCATTTCCAGTATTAGTGGATGCTTGGACAGGTATAGAATATATTCCATATAAAGCACAATTGAGGGGAGCAGAGAATAGGAAAAGTCTGTAATTGGATAATAAAAAAATAGTTTTTCAGAGAATGATAGTAGAATGTTGAAAAAGGCAGCATCCAGCTTGTCCTGTAAGTAACAAAGAACACTGATGTAGAACAACTTGTTACAGAAATTCAGTTAAATTAATTTTTATATTGCACCTTTCACAGCAATGTGCCTCAAAGTGTTCTACACAACAAATTGCAGATATTAAAGAATAAACTGTAAGATTTAATAGAAATGAAGCCGGACAGTGGAGGAGAGGAACCAAAAACTCCACAGTGTGGAGAAAAAACTTCTGGGGGCCCAAGGTTGACTGGCTGCCCAGCCCCTCCTAATAATGACAAAGTGACACAACACACTACGAGGACAGTATAGTGTGACAGGCAGCGTTATTTGATGAGTTACCATGCATGAGTTGGCCCTAGATTTAAATGTTACTCTAAGTACTTGGTCAGCATGATCTCATATGACACTGATTTGATACACTTCAATCCCAGTTTCATAATCAAGCTAAAGTCTTTTCAAATCAAAGCTATTTTAGGAAATAAATTAGGAAAAAAAATAAGTTAGAAAAAGATGTAATGGCATTTTTTGCCATTGGCTGTCACACAAAACGGGTTTATGGGGAAACCTGAGGATTCCTGTTTCTGCTTGTACTCGTTTAAAATTTCATGATAGATGCTGCTGTCTCTACAATGTATATCTAGTATTGGAAAAACGTGCTGACCACAACCATATTACCTTTTTAACTTTTTTTGAGGCAATTCGTGGAGTGTCTAATTTTCAGAAGTTCAGGTATCTTTGTTGTGCGAGTTATTTCTCATAAAATTGCTACTGGGGAAATAAACAGTACAAAAAGATGAAAATGCGGTGTCAGTGAGCCACATGGGAAATAAAAATATGTATGTGATCAATGCAGGTTGACAAAGGGTGCAGTTGTGATCTTTTGGTAATCACATTTCAGGATGTCCTGGGATGGTTGTGTTGGAAATAAGGTGACGCTTTTCCAGGGCCCCTGCAGCGATCAGTTTTTTAGATTGAAAAGAGATTTCCATCAGATTTTCAGAGGTGAGGAAAATCTGAGAAACGGGGAGTCAAAGCAGTCAGGTCTGATCATCGCACTGTTGCAATCTTATTTTTGTATAAAATAGACAGGACAGAAATAGAGATATCTTGGTGTTCATACCTTCCTCTGGGGCTTCCAGACATTGATTGTAACAGACGTTTCCAGTTGTTTTTTTTTTTTTAAACTTACCTGTCATACAGAGTTAATTGTGGTAACATAATATTTTATAGATAGTTATTTGAGACTGTTCTTCAATTTGAAAGGGAAACATTTGATAAAAAGCAGAAATCAAAGTTTTAAGTCATATAGCTTCATGTTTGAAAATGGAAAAAAAAAACTTGTTGCATTATTAGCAAGTAATATGAACACATAAGAAAAGAAGAACACATTACTGGAAATGAAAAAGAGAAGAGAAAACGAAGGTATATTAGTCAAGGCTTGCCCCAATGGGACAGAACTAATGTACAATAGAAAAGGATGTATGTAGTATATAAAGCATAAATAAACTGTCATACAGAGTGAAAAAAAAAAAAAATATATATATATATATTTTTAAGTATTGCTGGATTTCAGAAAAAAAAAAAAAAATCCTAGTGTAATGTAAGGGTGTAAAAAGGGGACAGGTGGCAGTTTTAAACAAAATTAAATGTAAAAAACATAAATACGCCTTTGAGGCTCTAACAAGAGTTCCTCTTTAGGATTGTGAACATAAAAAAAGGAGGAGAGTCTGTGCAAGACTGAATGAAATATGATCAACTGAGGAAGACAATTCAAAAGGAAAAGGAGTGTGTTATACCTGGGTCATCACACTGTCACACAGGAGTGTGTTATACCTGGGTCATCACACTGTCACCACACTGTCACACAGGAGTGTGTTATACCTGGGTCATCACAATGTCACACGCTGTCACACAGGAGTGTGTTATACCTGGGTCATCACACTGTCACACAGGAGTGTGTTATACCTGGGTCATCACACTGTCACCACACTGTCACACAGGAGTGTGTTATACCTGGGTCATCACAATGTCACACGCTGTCACACAGGAGTGTGTTATACCTGGGTCATCACACTGTCACAC
>JABJVR010000033.1:1502242-1514797 GCA_025773905.1 Chitala chitala | reverse complement strand
TGTTATACCTGGGTCATCACAATGTCACACGCTGTCACACAGGAGTGTGTTATACCTGGGTCATCACACTGTCACACTCTGTCACACAGGAGTGTGTTATACCTGGGTCATCACACTGTCCACACTTTCACACAAAAGGAGTGCATTATACCAGGGTGACCATATTGACACCACAGTGTATGACACAGAAGGAGTGCATTATACCAGGGTGACCATATTGACACCACAGTGTATGACACAGAAGGAGTGCGTTATACCTGGGGCATCACACTGCCACCATGTTGTCACAGCAGAGTGTGTTACCCATGGCTATAGTTTCAAATGTGCACACTACATTCAATCTTTTGCAGGTTAGATTACTGCAGGATGATCTCAACTCAGGACACCTTATCTGAATTCATCTGAGTGAGAGAATCAGAATTTGAGTGACTTGTATGATGTAAGCACAAATGCCACACGTTCCAAAAACAAATCAGCAAAAACATGGGTTTATGTGGAAACATCCATATTTTCTGCCTTGCCCTCTGTTTTTTCAAGAAACAGAAATGGCCTGTAAAGTGCCCAACTTCAACATCTGTTCAGGTTTCAAGGATTTCAATTCCACATTCGAGTCTTTCTAAAAGTTACAATTATGAGAAGGAGTCGGACATGTAGTGGCACTTTACATGCCAGACACCGAGGATGTGTCAGTGCTTAATACAAGATCAGTAGCCTCATTTATAATCTTTATTTTATACTCCAGCTGGATTCACATATTCAAATCACTTGGCCACCTTTCTTCGTTTTACTTTACTTTTCAAACCATCTTGTTAAAATTTCCGATTTGTGAAAGAATTTTTTTTTTAAAGAACATTGTATCTATTTTTATCTTATTTCATTTGTCATTTTCATTTTAGTGTTACTTCAGATCTTCAAGTCTTCGAGCTGGAAGTGTACAGAAGGATCTTCAGTGCCTGTCAGTTCAATGCATATAACACTTATGCTAAATTATTTTGCTCTCTATGCATAATTACATCTGAAAGACCTGTTTGCATCCTGCATCGTCTTTTGGCTGGAACCGAAACGTAAGTCATGTTGACACTTAGAACATGTTAACACCTGGGATATTTCACATTTACATCTGTAGGATTCTGAGGCTGGCATGATGTCAAATCAAGCGTAAAATTGTCAGAAAACATGTCAGATTGAGAGAACATGGCGGCCTGAATATATGTAAATAAATATGTTTACTTCGATTGTGCCATTTATAAAACAGTTTGGTTACTGTTTATTTCTGACAAAATTCAAAATAACTTTTCATCTTGCTATGAAATATTTCATTTTCAGGAGGTGTTATTACTATAGCACGACATATGTAAGTCTCTCACATCAATAAATAAAAAAAAAATTAACTCTCACATGATTAAGCTGCATAATAATAATAATAATAATAATAATAATAATAATAATAATAATGAAAGTAATAAACTTTTATAATTTTTTGATGAACACCAATGTAACATGACACATCACTACAAATCACCAATTACTTATTTTTTGTAAATTATAAAACATAAATACATTTAGTACATTACATTTCTTAAAGAAATGGCATATGTACATTTTAAAAGTATAGTTTTAAAGCATATATGTGCAGAAGTCATTTTCTACATGGTAAATATAATATGCTAAATCCACTCACACAGTAAAAGCTAAAGCCGCACACTTCTCAGTAGTTTTTCTTTTTTTTTTTTCTGGTGATAATTAAATTCAATGCAAATTTGCATTTTCATTCCAGTTATTTCATGGTAATCAAATCATATTCTACAAATTACATACTGCAGACTGAGTGAAGCTTTTGAGCACTTTTTAAAAGACCTAACTCCATATATATATATATATATATATATATATATAATTTTTTTCACTCTTTCTACAAGCAGCAGAAATAGGCACAGAAAAATACGGCCTAATTTTTTTACTCATCTAACCACTTTCAGAACTAGGTTATTTTGTCTGAATTGTTGCTGAATTATACTGGGTCATCATTAAGGCATAAATTCTACAAAGTAAAACAGGGAAAAGTGTTTTCTTTGGATATGATATCATACTGTACATCTTCTAAGGGCTATGTCTTCTAGCAGGTTTTGTTATCTGTGTTCGGAGATATGTATATCAAACCCAGAAAGATGCAGACATGCCCTGTATGTTTGTGCCATGTGAACAGCAGTACAAAATGAGCTAAGATATTCTTTAAAAGATACACTTCCCAGTGTGTGGCCCCCGCTGATCACTTTGCGTGTATGTATTTTGTCTTATTTCCCTCTGAATTAAAAAGCCATTCCAGTACAGCAGAGAAATAAAATCTTCATTTCTGTTCAGTGTTAAGGTAGTTAATGTAAAATGTAAAAGATGCAAACAGTTTAGAATAAACAGTTTTCTTTTTAAACCTTATTCATTTATATTCTTCTTGGAGAGTCAATAAAAATCTGAAGAAAAAAAAATCTATAAAAATGCTTTCATGTTTGGACATTAAATTGACTATTTGTAAATTACAATGTCTCAGTTAATAATTTTTCTTTTCCTGGCTTTGTAATGAGTCCCCAGCTGTGGCGTGGGCTACCAGCAGGTATAATGTGGGTTGCACTAAAAAACTATCTCTCTTATAAGGTGTTGGTTATTTATGTGCCCAATTAAGAAAAAAAAAAGAATATAAAATTATTTTATTTGGAATAGAGGAATAACCTATAGATTGCAGGGCAATACACATTTGCTCTATGTGTGAAATGCAGAGCTTGTTTGAGGAGGTTCTCAGGAATGGAGATAATTCAGCTCACACTTCAATACCAAACTGCCAATTCAATAACAGGACCATTTATTTAATTTTGTTTTTTACATTTTAATTTTAACCGATGTTTTTTGAAAGTTTAATCATAGAGTTTAAATTATTGTTTAGGAATTTGAAATTCTATATTAAAATGTCAAGATCTCAGACAGACGTTAACAATAAAGAGAGGTATTTAAAAGATGACCGGCATAATTCTGTGCATCTCTTCTTTTTGCATCCTCCATAATCACTCTGCCTGAATGTGTTAAACGCTGAGGCTGTTGATTTATGGGCACCACTAGCAGCAGCTAGTCCAGATATCTGTGTCAACAGCTCGGAGCTGCCTTGGAAGTGCAGGGTCCCTATGGAAACGCTTCCACGCTCTGCAGCTGCTGCCAGGTGGGTTCAATAATCCCTGACACACACGTTTCCACACTGACATGGTATGGTGGAGATCCAGCAGGCCGCAAGAAAGGCTCCGCACAGTATGATGGTTTTCAGTCTTACTCTGCTCTTCCTAAATAATGATTGTCTGCTGCCTATATAATATGTTTCCTCTCAGGCATGGCGATAGCCTGGGCTTTGGGACTCTGGAAGCAAGCTGATTCTGTTTATACAGATGCCCGGCTGATGCATTTCTCAGCCTAGTGACTGGTAAAGAGGAGGCCGACTTGCTGCTCCACCTGAATTACGGCAGCCAATCAGTGACAGCGTCTGTCATTGAGTTTGGGATATTAGTTACGACATTGTATCTGCCTTTTTATTGGACAGTAGGATACATTCAGGATGAATTATCATCTTAAAACAGGTCCATACATTCCAATTATATACCACTGAATGTATGAGTTTAGACACAGTTTTAGCCATAATCAGTAATATTAGCCCCAGGTACTATGTATATTAGCTTTAGCTTTAAAGAGCTAAAGGCAGTGCTACACCTGGACAATTAAATGAACTTCTTTGCACCAGCCAAAATTAATGCAAATGCACATATTTTTAAACAGTAAAATATATTTTTTCAAAGTAATTACAAGAGAATGAGTCATTTTCTTAACCGCTTAGTCCTGGTGAGGGTCACAGGGAAGCCTGGAGCCCATCCGGCACAGGGCACCCAGGGTGGGGTGCCAACCCACCACAGGGCACACATACAACAGGCAATTTGAACACACCAATCAACCTAACCTGCATGTATTTGGACTGTGGGAGGGAATCAGAACACCCAGAGAAAACCCACCAAACACAAGAAGAACATGTAAACTCCACACACAGACCCAAGGCAGGAATCAAACATCAGGCTTGGAGGTGTGAAGCAACAGTGCTAACCACCACGCCACTGTGCCACCTTTACCACTAGCACTTATAGGCAAAGCCCTAATCTTAACTTTTATTTATATAAATTAGAGAAAATTCCTGTTTCTTTCTTAAGAACACATGTACAAACCCAACAAAGAAAACAGAATTAAAAGCTACAATGTATAGTGACACACATTAAAGCACCAATCAGAACCACCCTTTCTAATATAAATTACAGCATTTTAGGTCCGGTCCTAACTTTAGTACCTTTTTTTATTTTATTTTAAAGGGTGTTCAATTAATCTTCCAAAAACCTGTAAAAAAAAATCACCTTTTTTTTTTTTTTCAACTCGCCCCCCCCAAATAAAAAAACAAAAAAAAAAAAAAAAAAAAAAAAAAAAAAAACACAAAGATGTCATGATTAAGTTACATGATTTTTTTTTTTTTTCAATCAATGAGACTCAAAACAAACCGCTGAAAAGTGTGGCAATCTTATCTGAATATTCTTTGGTAGGAGATAAAGTGCGACTGTTCTACAGCCCCAAAGTGATCAGTTGTTAAATCTTACTGTGCCTTTCCAAAGTCTTTCAAAGATTTCTCAGTAGAAATACATTAGAGATGTGACTCAAAGGAGCACATCATTGTGTGGAAGTGATCTTGTTTTCAAAGGAAAAAATAGAATCAAAATCATGACAATACTTGGTGTTAAGTTTGTAGTTGTTTCTAGTAACATTTAAATGTCTTGTGTAACACCAATGTTGTTATATTCAGAATCAGAATCATCTTTAGATGAATTATAAATAAGTTTCTAAGCACTAGGATGCAGAGTACCTGTCTGTGCTGTATCTGCTCCATCCACACTGGCTTTATCTAACCATGTATTCTGTGCAGGATTGTGGGAGGCCTGGACCCTATCCCAAGCAGCCTAAGGCACAAGACAAGGTTCACCTGGACACATGCACACACACAGACACACACGCACACACGCATGCGCACATACACGCACGCACACACACACGCACGAACGCACACACGCACGCACACACATACATACACACACACCCTTACACCTTTGCAAGCTCTCAATTGTTGACAGGAGTATGTATGTGATGAGCAAAGTAATATGAGATTTTAAGAGAAAACAAAACCATGCTAAAATTTGCATAGGAAATTATTCAGTTCAGTTTAGTGTAAAGTTGAAAAAAGAAACACAGTAAAGATTGCAGAGAAGGTCACATGATACGCAAACTGTAAATTATTAAATGTCTGCTGGTGTCATGTAATGATGAAAAACTATAAGTGTCTTATACTGATAGCAATCTCAAAATGTCCACCGGGGCAGTGATTTCGCAGGTCTGAGTCAGCGCTACCCGTCGAATAAAGAAGAAAAAAAACTCCAAGGGGCAGGTAGGACGCAACATCACAAAGACTGAAAACTCATAGCATCTCATTGTCTGTTCCAAGATGGCTCACAGCCAAGAACCTTCACATCAAACACACACACATTTAAATTTTACAAATATATAGGAATAACAATGGATATTGGTGTTTTTAGTGTGCTTTCATTACTGCTTTTATTTTCCAAAAATGTTACAAATGATTGTCCAGTGAGCAGTGGACCCACATTCCCCCAGATAGCTGTAGCTAGACATGCTTATTCAGCTCAGGACTAATATTTTAACCATTTTAGTAATTTTTATTTTAACAGCTAATGCACGTAATTTATTGATTTGTTCAATAAAATGTTAATTATGTTTAAATTCAACTTTTTTCTAATTACTGCAATCCGAATGAAAAACAAAAGCAAAAAGCTTAAATTCTTAAATTTAATAACGATCAAAGTTTTAAATTATTTCTTAACTGTTGCTAAATGCTATTAATCTGACTTGTATAATTAGCATTTCAACATTTACTTCCTAGTAATGCTAAGGTCACTAGCTAATAAGAAAGCTAATAAGTATTTAAATTACTTCTGCAGAGGAATTTTAAATAGAGCTAACACTTTTGGTGGATCTGCAAAGTTTGCAGGCTGTTATATCAAAACCTAGGGAAAGTTCTCTAATTTAAAGAAAAAAGAAAACAAAAAAATCAACAGCTTTTGGCTTTTGTTCATTGAATCTCCAAATCCAGCAAAAGGGAATGTACTGGCTAGTAATGTTAACTTTCTAACTTTTTAAGTAGAATTGATTTGCTTGTATTTAAGTTGCAAGGGAAAAGGGAAGAAGCATAATTAGAATTTAATTCACATTTTCTATCATTGGTAAACATTTGCCTAGAACCATGGGTGGAATTGCTTTCCAATGTTGTTGTAAATAAATGAATAATTTAACAAATCATTTTCATTTGGTAACGTTGATTCAAACATGCTGTTATCTCTAGCTTGCTCTTTAGCTGAAGCAATTATACAAAATTTTCAGTAGTCAGAGTTTGTGCACACTACATTTCAATTTACTTATGATTATAATTATTCACCATTCATCTATTGTATTGTTAGGGCTGTAGTTACTAATTGAGAGAATGATTTGGAAGTCCAAATGCAATTAAGCATATTATGTGTGAGAAAAAAAATTATATCAGTAGTTAATTACAACACAATATTCAATTAAATTCAATTCAATTTGTTTTTATATAGTGTCTTTCACAACAAGTTGCTTCAAAGTGCAAAGTGCTTCAAGAGAGAAAGAAATTGCAGATATTGAAGAATTAATGGGTGGATAATTGAAGTTTTAGATAAATCCAGACAACAACATAGGAGACGAACCAAAAATTCCACAGTATTGAGAAAAAACACTTCTGGGGGCCCAAGTTTGACTGGCTGCCCAGGCCCCTCCTGGGGGAAAAGAAAAGGGTTGCAGGGAGGGGCCAGTACATAATTCAACCACTGGCAGTGCTATAAAAATATGAAAGGTACAATGGCATGTACAGCAGGACTGGCAGCATTAATTACAGTGTGCTATGGAGAATAGTGGGACCCATATGTTATGGGATGTATTAGATTTATTGCTGTTAGAATTCACAAACATTAATTACTTTTTACTGAAGTGAAAATTCGGGTTAACATTCATACATACTGTCATGAAAAGTAGACGTATGACTCAATTTATATAGCTACATTTTATCATAAGAGAAGTATACAAACAAAGTGCCACTTTCCTGAGTGCTCATGTCATTTGAGTGTTCATGGGAAAAATATTTTTTCAGTGTTCTAAGGTAATTGTGACAGAATCTACCACACATTACAGTGTGTCATGTATAAATTCTGGGCTCTTATGAAAGTCGGTCATGAGAAAAATAAGCCATGTATTTTTCTTAGCATAGACTGAATGATATTACACTTGTACCTCCACAACACTACCAATCCAGCCATATTTGTCTATAGCAGTTAATACGTCGCCTAATACCTGCCATGGCATTTTGTTACATGCTGGAGAGACAAGGCAGGAGAGCACAAAAACAACACATTTACTAAAAAGATAACTTTGAAGAAAAAGAGTATGAAAAAAAAGTATTTTAAGAACTAAATCAGAGAATTATCTTGAAATGTAAAGACACAGTGACAGTTGATTCATATGTGAGCATCAAGAGACTGTGCCTAAAAGTCTTAAAACTAAGAAGTAAAAGATAAGATTAACTGGTTTGTTGCCTAATAAAAAAAAAAAGAAAAACATGCATTTTGACACTTTTGGGTCTAGTCATGGAAGCCCAAACCAGAAATGAATTTTATGGAGATTTCCGAAAAGCTCATGTGCAAATGATGCTGATAATCTATAGGACCTTCAGCTGTAGCTTCTTGGGCTTCTAAATTAGTTGGCTTAGGCAGCCTTGTTGTCATAGCAATGGAGCACAAGCAGTTTTTACAGATAAGGCCTTTGTGTTTTCTGTTATAAGACTATAAAATCATTACATTTTAAAATAACATTTTTTAAGTTTTAGATATGGATAGGCAACAGCATAAAGTTACTTGTAAATCAGGACTGAACATAAGCAAACCACATTATTATGAATAAGTACAACTGTAATACATTATGGAGCATTATTTGTTTTATACAGTGGTCAGATAAAGTATTTGGACACTTATGCCATGGTTAAAAATGTCAGTTTATTATTATTATTATTATTATTAGTAGTAGTAGTAGTAGTATTATTATTATATTTTTTCCTGATTTGTCAAATAGATTTGCTTTCTGTGTGGAAACAAATTATCTTAGACCTTTAACACTAATGTCACTTTTCTAAACTGCTTTTACAATTACTGTGAAAGAGCTGCTTCAGGATCATCTATAGTGTGTGCATGAGTCAGTTGTGTTTATGGAAGCACAGATGTTGTAACCACAGGTGTGGTTCATCATCACATCAACCATGAACATGTTCACCAAGCTGGAAAACAAGAATGGTCTTGTGTTCAAAGACGTTTGTGTATTTCCAACAGTATGTGTATAATACAAAACCTAACCAACATCTTTTTGGCAAATGTTTTGCTTGAAAAGTGTGCTGTGATGTATGTATAAAAATTCAGGAAAAATAAAATAAATAAATAACGTTTGCAGACAGGACAGATCTACTGGCACTAACAATGTCTCCTGTAGCTGACAGTTGAGTTGCCCGAGACAAGTGTACCCAGGTACAAGAACGTAGCACTTTGCTCCATTCGAAATTGGAAAGAATATTGAATTTAGCAGTTTAGGAGAGAACACACATTGTATCTTGTGATGGATCACTTCATTTCGTAATGTTTCAGTTAACTGAACATCAGCTCATAAAAACAGTTATGCATGTAATGTGTGTAGATAAAGCTATAAAGATATGGTATAAAAAATATATAAAAAAAAATACATTTATTTATTTTTTGTATTGAGGTCAGATGGTAATGGAAGGAAAGAACAAATAACTAAAAACACACTGTGTAGAAAATATAACCTTTTGGAACCCCAAGATTGACCGGCTGCCCAAATCAACCCAGCTGGGAATTCTACTGTTACATAGTTCAAATGGAGTTGAGGACTATTGGATTTTATATGTCAATATAAGTCCATTCCCGTTCCAGGGTCTACATGTAGATGTCTGTAAGCTCACAGGTCATCCTGGGGAAGAAGCAAACTACAGTGCCACACTTGGGTGAATGGCTCTAATGCAGCATGCACATCAGCATTATTGGTACACACGGACACAGTCAGCCCAATGAGGACTGCGACAAGCCAACAGTTCAATAATTTAAAGACTAATTACTTATGTATAAATAAGCATTGTTATTATATTGACTGAATGTTGAGATAAAATACAAATGTTTGCTCTTAATTAGTTTTGTGTATGTTTGTGCACGTTTATTATACTTAAAGAGTCAACTTTTAGTATTTTCATTAGAAATTGCACACAAGTGTTGCTTTATTGAATTATAATAGAAAATAACCATTTGGTTTGTAAATATCAATGCACATGTTTCTGTAAGAGAGGCAAGGAAACTAAGAAACTTGGTGTGGAATGTATAACAATAGTTTCCATTTATACTACAACATTGTACATTGTTGATGCTAGGAATATTCAGAGGTAGGTGACTGTTAATCCTTATAAGAGATATATAACAAGTCTTTTGTGGAAAATGACGGACTCCTACAGATTATTATGCTTAAGAGTCGATGATGTGGTGTCAGGCAATGCCATTCTTAGAAACATTGATATTAACACGTGAAATTAGGCAGTGATGCATGAAATAATGTGTATTTTCAAGTACAGTTATAAAACAGCTTGTGCTCATTTATGTTAGTACACTGGCCTTTTATTTTCACAGATGATCTATGAATTGATCTTAAAATTTAAAGCTAAAACTTTGGAAGCATTAGAATCACCATGGTACAAAGCTAAAAGGAATGACAAATAAATAATTTATTACAAAAAAAAGAATAAATGCATCTGAAAACTAAAACAAAACACTAGCAAATTACAGTATGCTACCAAAAATAATACAAAAGCAGCGTAATCCTTTTATAAATTTAATCCTCTGGATGACAAGTTGTCATCAAAATGAATACAATACGTTTCCATGTTAAGCAAGCCCTTTGGCAAAACACCTTATTCAAAATGGGCATGTGGGTTAAGAATGTTTCAATTTTTTCGAGAAAAGATTTATTCTAAAAAAAAAAATAAAATGAATAAATGAAATGCTGAAAAACCAAAAATCTATGTGACCAATCTATACAATGAAATTGCTCAGTTTACTGTCAGGTTCTTATTCAGCAATGGTAGGTGACTTGTTTTTCATGATTTGTAAGTTGTTTCTATTTTTTTAGTTTAAATGTTTCCGCTTAAGACAACATCCCAGCAACAGAGAGCCCAGGCACTGCCTAGCAACCAGTCTGCTTCAGTTTTGCACCTTTTATTTGCTGTAGACTAATTGACAAAAAAAAATGTGTTAATGGTGTTTTGTTAATACGAAAGCAGTCTTTGAATAGTTTTCAGAACAAAATGCACAATGTAAAACGCAAAGCTGGTGCTCACTGAAATAAATGAACGAGATTCCAAGCAGAAATTGAATCAGTTGCCATCCAGTTGCTAGGCATCGAGATCACAATCCTCCAGCACCTGCTCTTGAGCTGTAGATGTGTTTGCAGTTCTGAGCTATGGAGTAAACAAAACTATATGAAATTTTGTTACTTGTATCTAATGATGCCATTTTGAATTTGCCATAATTCTATGTAAGTGCACCGCACTGGATATTAATAAGAATCGTGTTTCTACTTTATCAGGCCCGATAAAATTGATGGTATGCATAGGAGAGGAGAGCGGTTTAACCTTGTAGTACCAGAGTGACACCACCACGGTATGTGACACACCATTAAGAATCAAGGGTTGTTAAAAGAGGGTGGAAAACTGGTATGGATGAGACATGAGGAGCTATATAGCAATGCCATAGAGGTGAGGTGAAACAGCTCTGTTTGTGGTGGTGTGAAGATGAGGATGATAGCCAGAAAAATTAGGTGGAAGAAGAAGGTGACAACAGGGCAAAAAAGAGGTTACCATATCAAAGGTAGTTATTATATTTTTTATCAGAATCATTTATCACTGCTTAGAGGGGTTTAGTAAACTTCAGAACAATATGGTCAGTACTGGATTTGAGGTTTCCAATTATGGTGTTGGTTTTTTGTGGCTATTTGTGATATGCTGGTGGACCATGAAGACAGAGCTCACAAATAGTAATTACAAGGCAGTGGTTTAGCTCGAGATCAATTCACGGCCTTCAAAATTTGAGCTCAGATCAAGTGTAGTACTGCATTTTATCCATGTGCCTTATTTTTTATAAGGTTTTTCAGAAGGATGATGAAGAGGAACTAAGGTGCATCAGCTAATTACCTAATTGCAATTAGCAATACCTAATTATTATGGGTCCTTCCTGAAGATGCTGTGGATGGTGGCAGAGATGGAGAGATTGAAGAGGCCTTGGGACAGGAACCATAAGGAGCCCAGGGAATGGTGTCTCAGTGCTACGTTGTCTATTAGTAAAGTGCAATACAATACAATACTACAAATGTACAAATACACCCATTTGCCAACACAAAAGGGCTTCTCACTAGATAAAGTGGAAAGGAGATAATGTATTTTACAAATACATTTGTTGCTTGACAGTGATAAAATTGGATTTTCTTCCAGAGAATTTTCCAGGTAAGATACCTAATTGGACAATAAGTACTCTTCAAGATATTCCCAGGATAGGACCTAGTCAACATCCTAAGCATCAGCCTTTAGGATGAATAGGATGGTTAAGCTACTGTGGACTCATTCATCGTGATGTGGCAGCACTAGCAGTAGTAGCAGCAGCTTGGCTCTTTCTCTTTTGTATTTCATGTACTGTATTTCTACGTGCATGTTTGTGTGTTACTCTGCTAATTAAAGCACCAAAATTAGTTTAGATTACATATAATCAATTTCAGTTGTTGTTCATTGGTGAAAACTTTGAAGATCCCAATGTTGATTTCACCATCTTAATCCCCTCAGATACTACACATGCTGGAGCTGTCTGAAGTGGCCTTCCTTGTAACAAGGTAATGCAGATGTTGAAGGGAGTGAAAGCAAAACTGAGACAAGGGGGCAGGCCTAACTCCAGGTCTCTCCCCAAAAAGACTGATGAGATTAGCATTAGTTAGTTAGCAAAGTTAGCATTACAAATTCTATATGATGATACCAAAAAAACTGCTAATGGCACACCTAGATTAGGTGATCATCACAGCAGGAGCTTTAACTAGAGAGATCCAAAAATAGTCATACCTAAACTCTACAAAAATGTGACTAAGTCCAAACAAATATACTGAGAGCTTTCTAGGCATGTCTTTCTGCACACCTAGGACAATTTAGACCATAAGTCTAACTCCAGTTTACAGACCACGTGTGTATATATATATATATATATATATATATATACACACACACACACACACACACACACACACACACACACACACACACAC
>JABJVR010000033.1:1490798-1502142 GCA_025773905.1 Chitala chitala | reverse complement strand
AGACTGGGATGCCATTAAAGTTCTTGTGTGTGTAAAGTCAGGCATTCTAATACTTTTGGCAATATACTGTATGTATATATATATATATATATATATATATATATATATAATTTTTTTGTGCATGGTTATTAATGTCTTTTTTGAATTTTACGAAGTAAAGGTATAGTTAGTCTGCACCATTTTTTTAACATCTTACATGAAGTAATAACTGGCAAAGCCAGAGTGAAACAAGTTGCATATTTTTAGAGGAACACTATGAAACATTAAAAAGGAAACAATGTGAAAGTGAAAATTATTTTGTGTCTTTAAAATTGTTTGTTGCAGATGTTACTGAGAAGCAGGGAGAAAACTAAACATCAGTGGAACACAGACATACTAACAGCAATAAATTAGAGCTATGTATATGTTTATATATTTTTCCCTTTTTAAGCATGTCCTCGAGACATCTGCCGGAAGGTGCCATGATGTAATTTCTCCCATAATTAGAACTTTCACACTAGGGAATGGCACTTGTTATGTAAAGTAAATAATTGTTTACTCTATGTCTGGCATAGCATGATGTGAGACTCAAGCAGTATAAACTGTACTTTTGTACTAATGGAATGCATGTCCACTTTTTGCTAGTGCTGTGCTGCCATTTGCTAAACATCTTCAGTCCAGCAATTTGATTGGTTTTGAAAGTGGCCTTTGTGTGGATTGACTGAGAACATGCTTTGTTACTGGATGCAGTAAACTCCATGTGTTCTGGAGTGCAATTATTCTCTTTATTCAGCTTCAGCATGCTTCTGTGGTGTGTAATGTACTTGAGAATTGTTCGTCCCTAACAAAGTAAAAAGTCAGCCGGCCTTTCATTGTTTAGTCACTCTGAACTTACTCCAGTCTAAAAAGTGGTAAGCTGTTGGAGGTAAGATTGGTCAGAAAATTTGCTCACTGTTTACACTTGTTTTGACCTGAAAAAATCAAAGGATGGCAGTAAAATCCACAGTTAAATTAAATAGTTTTCATGACCTTGACATAATGTCTGTTATTGTTTGTTATTGTTTGCTTTTGCTTGTTTTTTATATATTGTTGCTGACATGCTTACCATCTTTTTCAAAGTCAGTTTAGAGCTTGACCAAACTTACATTAACTGACAATGTTAATATTTTTGTTAAATAAAATCAAATTAATAACCCTCAATAGCTTGTAGGCCCATACTGTACAAACAGTAATGGACAGTCATGCTCATCATTACAGTTACTGAGCATGTGATGCTCAGTGTTTTTTCAAAACAAATGTCTGTCAAACATACTTGAGTTCTCAGAACGAGGCCTGCCTCACCCTTATCGTTACTGCCCCTCAGCCCTGTGATAAGTGGGCAGCCAAACCACAGCAATTAACCTGTGAAGTGAGCATGGAGCACATCCACACAGTCGTTTGGCCGCTAATAGGCTAGCAAAGTTCAGAGCCACGCTCCTGCCTGGCCCTCATTGTAAACGTGAAAGTTGAGGCTTTATAGCCAAGAGCGCTTCACTGCCGCTCTCCAAACAAGGCACAACGGCAGTGTGGTAAACAAATAGGTTGTTTAATATGCACCGAGTCAAAAGAAATTTCAATTTTCCTTGGGAGATGTCAACAGAGAGAGCTTCAAAGCACAAGTTCA
The DNA here is from genome assembly GCA_025773905.1 of Chitala chitala. NCBI lineage: Eukaryota > Metazoa > Chordata > Actinopteri > Osteoglossiformes > Notopteridae > Chitala > Chitala chitala. The sequence continues at coordinate 1,500,500 of JABJVR010000033.1, read as the reverse complement.
TGCAGGGTTTATTAGACTTAATTATTCTGTTAACGCATTCAATTAATGGAGAGTGCCTGTACTCTGAAATTCCCTCTTGTCCTCTTGTTTGCAACCTAGTCTCTGTTTGTTTTAATGAACTGAAAAAAGTAAAGATAAAAAAGCTCTGAAGATTAGTGTGGGTGAGAGAAGTAGGGGCAGCGTAGCTGTTCTGTATTAACTCTTACAGAATATGGAAGCCATGTAATATACATATACATGCTACTGAAACTCGTTTTGATGGGGTTAAAAGATATTACACAACTGAACATTTTCTTTACTGTAAAAATTTTATTATGAAATTGCTTGAGTATTGAGTGAACTGTAGCCATATATGCAATTACGACTACTTTTCATCAATAACATTTTTGCGTCAGGAAGGGCATCTGACAAAAAACACATGCCAAGTCGATGTGTAGATCATTAACCAGATGTTGGTCGATCTGTTGTGTCGACCCCACATGGAGAACAGACCAAAGCTGCTATACGCTTCTTATAAACATTTAAACATTTAAATTTTTCATATATTAATAACATCAGGAAAGTCAACAACAAGCTTGTTTTTTGCATAAATTACTGCAAATGAAGATGGGTCAGTGCAAAGGCTTATGTTTCAACAATGTTCCCATGATGTTTAAAACAAAATGTCACCCAGTATTATATAACACAAATTATATTTTTATTAGCACATTACTTTATGCATCCAATGGAAATGTTAAAATTACTAATTTGGTGCTGGAATCAACAAAAAAGAGCAAAAGAGACAGTATACTAACTGGCATCATGAATATACATATTTTGTTCAAATTTATGGCAGAAATACAAGAAGTCAATCATTTCTCTTTGTCATCATCTCCACATATCCCTGCCAGTCTTCTATATTTCAGTGTAATTAATCTTGCTAAAACACTGACCTTCAATCATAGTGTGAAACATACTCTTCACACAATGGATGCTGCATGTTTGTTGACACATTATTAAAATCATATAGGGGTGGTTTGGTTTGATTCAAGATTACTCAAAATTATTGGATAATAGTTAGCTTTTTTATTGTCTTTAAATGTATCCAGTATTATACCACAACATCTATGCAATTATCAAAACAGAATGTTAGACAGAATAGTTTTAAAGATAAGAATGTAAGTGTAAAAATTCAGACTCCTGGGAAAGACAACGTAGGCGTTAGCAGTCTGGTCATTAATTTTAACTTACAATGTTTGGAAACGTGATCACTATAATGTAGTTTTACTTGCCTTTCATGTTCTTTGTCTCTTATTACATTGGAAGAGCTATCACATTTCACTAGGGCCACTCCAGGATTTAATTTTTTTTTATTAGAAAAAAATGTCAACTGAGCATCATGGAACTTAGAGGAAATACATCAAACACTTTGTTAGGGTGAAAACTACTCTGAGATAAAAAAAAATCCTTTGCAAAAAACTGCCCACTGTCGTTATCAGTGAGGTTCAGTCTGAATGGTGAGAGATGGCAGCCTGTGGGTTTGTACAAATGTCTGACTAAGGGCATCAGTGTGGAAGTGTGATTTTCTGGGTTTGCATGTATGTAATACGGTGAAATAGAGGCTCGAATGAGGGACTGTTACAGTGAGTGTGTTTAGATCTGGCGTGGAATTGAGTTTATGTTAGTACAGCATTTAGCTTGGGTTATATCTGTGGGAAAATGTGGGCACAAACACACGTGGCTGCTTGTGCAGGTCAGCTGTGCAGTGGAGGACATTTGCCCGAACTGTCATCCTGACCTCAAATAGTGAGACTCGTTGAATGTGAGAATTGATTACAGATGCTCTGCACGAGCAGAGCCCTATTGACATGCATCGGAGGGGTCCAAGGCTGCTGAAGGGAGCACTAATGCCAGTCTGCCCTCCCGTGGAGCCAGGTTTGGATTCACCCAGAGAATTTTAAACCTCCCTGCTGTCTGACAACACATCTAGTAGGCTGATCACGCAGGGAAATTCAATGGCTGCCAAGAGGCTGAGAGTAAAGAGTGGAGGCCTGAACTGTCCGCCTCAATGTTAGAAGGAGATCGGTGCTTTTTGGGGGGAAAAAAAAAAAGATTTACTATTCTTGAAGAAAGTGATGGACATGTAAAATCATTTTCAACCAATAAGCTTTTCCTTTACTTTTTTACTAAATTTATTTTATTATATATATGAAAAAGGATATTAAAGTTTTTTTTTTTTTAATGTTAGCTTGATTAACATGGTTTCTGTGCATTTTGAATGTTGCACATAAACATCTCCAAGAATCCCTGAAAACATTTTCTTATCCATGTATTCAACAGTGTTTAAAATAATATCTTTTTTTTTGCATTTTTTAATGCATCAGGGTGTTTGGACTTATGATAAATATGTACATAATATGCCCATCACCTCTGTCATATTAAGTAGGAAAAAGTGCACAAATTTATAAAGTGACTTCGTTCACAGTTGCTACTTTTGAAGAAGTCTTAAATTTGAGTTCCACAGCAAAAGCGCACTTGGCAGTTTTTTATTTATTTATTTTAATTTTTTTAACAGTTGAAAAAAAAGGCCAAAAAGAGGGCGGTTCATTCCTTTTGTAGTTTATCGTCTCTCTCAAGCACTTCTTACCTGCTCCCAAACAGGTGCAGATGAGCGGAGTGTGTCTACTTTGTGTAGAGAGTCGAGGTTTGTTTCTCGAGTGAGAGAGCTCTAAATTGTGGCCCTAATGAAGATATATGCTGATAATTGGCCTGTCACCAGTGCCATCACTTAAGTGGAGGGAGTTACTGTGAGTTTTGCTTGACCTGCCCCTCAGCTCCATTCCCCCACCCTGTTCCCATTGTTGTGCTGGTAACAAACACTTCGCAGAGAATTCTTCACTACTCTAATGATTTAGAGTGTTCTAATAAGAAGAGCCCCTTTCAGTATTAAGCGTTTATGGAGGGCAACTGAATGTTCCTTCAGCTGCACGGATGAAAAAAGCTCTTTCAAGACCTGCCTCCTAGTGACTTCACAAACCTCGGTGAAGGTGGAAAGTTGATAACAGAAACTTTCATTAGCTATTCAAGCAAGAAACACTTTTGACAATTTATTTTTTTTGTGCCTTTATAGCTCATCTTTAACACAATCTTGAAAATTTCATAATAACATTTTCACATTTTAAATGGGACACTTTTGAACAACAAGCGTAGGAAACTGTACAACTGTTCTGTTCTCTGCACTAAAGTGTCCTACTAGTAACACCTATTAGCACCAAGTAACATTTTGATTTTATAGCCCTGGCACTCAATACATTAGCAAAGTCATTACATTGTGATACACAGCAGCATTTTCTGGATATGATCTTGACACTTTCCTGCCGTTTATTGCACAGGCTGATTAGTCTTCACAAACTTGGCCTGCCCACTGACTGCTTATTGCGGAGGATTTACTGAATCTCTGAGAATGTGGTGGATGCAGACCCTGTTTGTGATCACCAGCTGAGTCCCAATTCTAGTCACAAAGCTTAGTGACCTCGACCTCGAGCGGGAATTGTAATTACGGAATCAGTGAGGGTGTTAGCAGGGACCACGGCTCCCAAACATGTCTCTAACATTCGGATTAGCTTTCTCTGTGATCAGCAGGGCTGCGCTTCTGCAGCCATCTGTTCAAGTGGGTCTCTAACACCTTGTAACTTGTTTTGGGGAAAGGAGGGCAAGAGACCCTGGCCTGCAGGTTACTTTCCATATTGTTTGTTGAGTCCTGAAAAGACACTGTTTTCCCTTTCTATTTCTTCTCTTGAGAGTTCAATATAAATAAAACATGTTCAACTTGAAGAGAATGCGTAAGACCAGGATACATGAAACATATTGATAACACCTTTTGGTGAGATTTGTTTTATCATTAGTTCTTGCTTCACTGGTTATTGCTGTTTATTTTCCGTCAAAGAAAGTGTAGTTGCTGGTACATGCACAGGTTTATGTTGGATCTGCCCTTTCTTCTTACCCGGGTTTGTTCAATTTGATGAGCAGCAAGTTGCATAAGAGAAAGACTTATATGGGACTAAAGCCAACTTAGAACCTTAGAGCTAATCAACTTATTTGTACTAGACGAGTAATTAAAATCCACACAAATACAAATAGTATTCAGTGCTGGCATGTGGTGTCTTAAAACTGATTTATGTAATGCTTCTAAAGTTCTGAGAAAAATTACATGCCCACCCACACACCTACCAACACGCGCGCGTACATACACATACACTCACACGCACACACACACGCAAGTACTTACACACACAGGAACACACAGACCCACCTTAGCTTTGCATTTTTTAACAACCTCTTTAAAAAAATAAATAAATTTTAAAAAAACAGGAATTTTAAAAGTGGTCTCTAAATTATACAGGGTTTCAAACAAATAAGGTAAGAAGAAAAGAACAAAGCAGCATGACAGCAGCATGTCTCAAAACGCTGTGTGTTGCTATTGAATGTATTTTTATCTTGACTTTGTCAATGCATTTTGTTACAATGTCTTCTCAGTAAACTAAAAGTACACAAAAATCTCTTTGAGGGTCAGCTTGTAAAACTATTGCATGTTGTGTACTTAAGAAATCTGTAACATGCTGACATAGTATTTAACTTTATAAGTTTTATAAAACCTTCTGCTGTCGCCCCTACTATGTTTTGCCAAAACCCAAAACACATGAGAGGCAAGGTTTATGTGCAGCCGGAAGCGTTTACTGGAGCCCACAGAGGAACAAGACAGGGAGAATTTACACAGGGTGATACAATATAGAGATGTGTCATGAAGGGTAGGAAACATACTCGGGATAAAAGAGAATGATGACGCTGATCTACATAATCACAAAGGGAGACTGGAGAACACAGGTATGTGAGAGTGATCAGAACATGTAAATCTACACCTAACAACCAGCCAGGAAAAAGAGGAACAGAGGAGTATAAATAGCAGACCAGGGAGCCCAGCACCAGGTGTAATACTAAGACAATTGGAGGTTCAGGCAAGAACGAGGAGAACACAGTTATCTATGCGCACTAGAATGGAGAGGGAAGCTAGAAAAAAAGACAGGACCATGCACATAACACTACTGCTTTTCTGCTCTGGGATAAGACCAGCCCAGTAATGGAGAAGATCTTTGACTTCTTCAAACAGCTGTCTACAGTAAAACAAGCACAAAACTAGTTAACCATGGAGTAAATAAAACATGTAACAAAAATGAAAAGGAAAATGAAAATAGACCTAAAAAAAATTCTTCTACTGCACTCACAGAACATTTGAGCCACATGGTGTTAGAAAACATCATTGCTTGCCAAGTTCAACCCTTCGTAGCTACAGTGTTAACCACACTTAAAGGGATGGAGTCAAGCAAACTGAGCCAAAAGGCAAACATCATCACCAAGCGGTTCCAGGAACAGACTGAGTTTTCTTTGCTCTGGTGTTTCACACTTCAAAGATGTCACACATATTTGGCATCTGGTGGAAAAGGCTATTCGCTGCAAGCATGTGCATCTGTGCAATTAATAGCTACTGGCGAAAGTGATCAGTCTACAGTCCACATATATAACATTTCCACTAGCTTCTATACTCCTAGCCAGAGGATCCATGCTCTTCTGGAGGCTAAAGGAGGCACAACAGTATCCGGAATACAGTATGTATACCTCATAAACTGTGCATTCAGTGTCATTTGTTTGTGTGCATTTAATCTTTAAGGAGCTATTTTAGTCTGTCATGTTTTAAAATAAACCTGATAAGCATGAATTTAGAAAAAAAAGAGTATTTCTTTCCTTTAAACAAAAGCAAACATAAATAAATAAAGAAGGTGCACTGATATTCCCCTGAGCTGTTTTACAGTGTAAAGCAGATGCAGAAGGTTTAACATATATAGCAATGGGGGAATAAATGTGAGACAGTCACGCACTTTTCCACAGCAAGCCTGGCAAAGAGCCTTCATAAAGCAGAAACGCTACTGAGCCCAGGTGGAAGCAAGTCACCAGGACACGCCTAGGGAGCTCTGAAGTGCCACTAATTGGGACATAAAGAAGGAAACATTATATGCCTGTCCAACGCACAACCTGAGGGTGCAGTACTGACAAAGCAGTGCTCCATCACCTTTTATTGTTGAGCACCGCAGTGAATGTGGGGAACTGTTCCTCAGATGGTAATTGGAGCCTTGAGTGGGCTGAGAACAAAGTCATAATGAGCTCAGCATCTTCTTTGCTGCTAAGCAACCCCAAAGTATAAGGATAACACTTTTCCCCCTCTGGGCCGGCAAACCAGCTACACCACTAAAATCTGATTAATGTTTTGGTATGTTGCCATTTAGTTATTGTGTAGATTGCATAAAAAAGAAAAGAAAAGAAAATAAGGCATGGTCAAATTGTATTTCAATGACATTTAATTTGATCACCGACATCGTCGCTGATAAAGATGAGTTCACAATATAGCTTACATATCCTTACTATACATATGGGTCCTTTAAAAACTAAACAAACAAGGCAAAACAAAACAAAACAAAAGAACAATTGTACAAGACTATTTTATGAGACACCACGCAAAACCTATATGCAAAGTCTTGGTGGGAGAGGCTGTGTGCGGCAAACATAAGAAGGCACACTCGCTATATAAATGATCTCAAAAAAACTATGCACATAGAACATCGAAAAAATATTTAAAACTCTTCTCCATGGAAATCTTTAGTAAAAGGCAAAAGATTTATATGGAATGAAGAGAAACCAGAGTCGAAATAATAATAATAATAATAATAATAATAATAATAGTAGAGATTTTTTTCACTGTAAAGAGGACATTTTAAAATTTCTTTTCAAAACTATGTAAATGGACACGTTTTCTATTTTAAATGTGTCCTGTTGATCAGATGGGATTATTTTTGTTTTATTGCAAAGGCGTGACATGAGAACTGAATTAAACAAGCTGGGTTTTTTTCCCTTTACCTACCACATTGCAGATGCCTGCAGGTAGCACTGAGTGATGGCTCTGGATGAATTGCAGCCTGATTTATTCTTTCTACTTTTGAACATGTTTTATTTAATAGGTGCAATGTATTAAAAGGAGATGGATCTTTTTAGCCCTGGGTTGCAATGTAATGAAATCTCTGTAGCCTGGAATTTCAGCATTTTAAATAGAGGACATTATTTTAATGTTTTGGTCTGCTGTTTGACTTTATCTAAACTTTTCTTTGTGTATACCAGCCCTGATATTCGCCTGACTTCAGGCACAGGCTTTGTAGTTATGATAACATATTTACAGTCGAAGGCACATGATGTTGTTATCTGTCAACTCATCCCCACATGGGCTCACTTCGTATAGAAACTTAATTTACTTCTTCCATATTGGACTGTTGCTGAGTTTAATGGCAAATTGTCCTTTTCCAACACACACACACACGCACAATATAGCTTACACATATACTCACACATGCGCTTATACACACGCCACACACGGTTTCTGTTTTCTTGAGTGACATTAGTAGTGGCATTCTGCAGTAAAGGTCTAATGATCTGATGACGCATCACCACTTTGTTGAGTAGAAACAACACACACAAGTTGAAATTATATGGATAAGCGCATCTTATTATATGCATAAACATATTTTATATAGAAAGTCCCTGGCCAGCCTAAATACTCCTTCACAAGGTACTGTGATTACAGTGCGGTTGAGGCTATAATTGAGAATTTAGGCTTTAGGACAAAATCAATGTCTTACTAGCTGAACAGTTTAGCTTAACCACATGAGAGCTCCTGCTATTAATTTTTATTTAAGAATGAATGTCATGTCATATATGTGGTAATTGATTGTACATTCCTTTTCAGTACATTTTAATCAGCACCTTTTTCATTATAGCTAACTCCATAAATCTTTATTATGAAAACTTGAATCACAGAGGTTCTTACAAGGGAGGAATAACGTCTGACTATTATGCATTACCCCTCACTGGGTTGTCACGTTGTCATGATGCTGAAGGCCCACCAACATGACAAGGATTCCTCATTGAGTCTCAGGGTTATGTCATCTGGAACTTTCTGCTCCTGCCAGGGTCTGTCCTGGTGAAGAGGTTTGAGGTGAGTGGTCAGACAGAGAGTGGCCCCTCAATGTGACCCTCATAATAACACAAATTAAAATAAAGTGTGTCCTCTCTGGGACAGGGTTAGGCAGGCCTGGGTGACACTCACAGGTGAGTGCAGCTGTGAAGCTGTGTGGAGCTACAAACAATATGCTAATGCAGTCTGCTTGTGTTGTGGTGGAGGAGCAGATGGAGCCTGAGATGTGAGGGTGGAGTGAAGGTGTACAGAAGGAGTATAGGGTTTAAGGCCACATTTGTCTTTTATAAAGTTCCAAAATGAATGCAGTAAGGGCTGTCTTTGAAATTTTGACATGAAATTCATTTGGATCATTTGGCTCCATCAGTACTGTGGCCACTAACCATGCCTGTTTGTGGTTTTTAGGAACAGGGTATCAAGAGACAGCTGGACATGAGAGGATGTCCAGTCTAGTTGGGGGGGGGGGGGGGGAAAAGTAGCATTATACAGATAATGTTTTTTTTGGCCCTCAGTGCCCACTTGAATGATCCACTGCTGAGTATAAAATTCTATTCAATTCAATTTATTTTTATATAGCGCCTTTCACAACAATGTGCCTCAAAGCGCTTTACAGAAGAAATTGCACATATTGAAAAAGAAACTATAAAAATTAATATAAATGAATACTACCTTTAAAATCATAACATCTCAATCTGTGGTCATGGTTCTTTTTTTGGAAAAAGTAGAATGTTCTGTGAGGGAGATGGGGGAACCGAGACTCATAGGTAGTTTGGGGGAAGATTCAGATGTTTTGTGTGTGTGGTGGTGATGTGGGAACAGACTTTGAAAATAAAGCTTTAAGTTTGTCACCTGATCTACATCCCTTGTTTTCAATTAGGGTGAATGAAAAACTGTTTGTCCTGTTTGAGGTTCTGCTCCTCAATTTTAAGGAGAGCCAGCCAAAGTGGTTTAGGAATGGCATGAGGGTGTTCCTTGGTTGACTTCCAATAGAGCTCCACTGGGCACGCCCCATCGATTACACGTCACAGCTGGCTTCAAATCCCTCTGAAGGAAGAACAGATTGAAGAAGATAAAATGAGACAAAGATGTTTTCCATTAATAAAAGCAGAATTACTTTTTTGTTACAACTTTGTTTTGCATGTCTCGAAAGAAGGCAGTACCAGCACAGTCTAACCCATGGTGTACCAGTACCAACTGAGTTATAACAAAACTTTATTCATGGTTCTTAATTGTGCTCTCAGAAGACCCACATGTTTTTCTTTATCAGGTTAAAGTTTGAAATTTAATTGTGTAAAATAGGTGCATTTTACCAGTATTTAATTATTGGATGGAAGCTTTTTTAGCAAATTAAATAAATCCTACAATTAATTTTTTTTTTATTTTGTTACCAAATACAAAGGTTTTAGGAATATTTAAACTCTGACAATGGGTTGTATTCAGTATTAAAAATTATTGTTTAGATTAAATCATTTCACTTTCTATATACGTTATAAATGTTGACGCTTGCGGCACGGTGGTGTGGTTAGCACTGTTGCCGCGCACCTCCAGGCCTGAGATTCAATTCCCGCTTTGTGTGTGTGTGTGTGGAGTTTGCATGTTCTCCCTGTGCTTGGTGGGTTTTCTCCGGGTGCTCTGGTTTCCTCCCACAG
>JABJVR010000033.1:1452709-1490698 GCA_025773905.1 Chitala chitala | reverse complement strand
TATATATATAATTAGAACCCAGTAAGTCTAGGGGGGACAGAAGTCTGAATCTTATTCTACATATCCTACAACTGGAATAGACACCTGCAACATACATACCTTTAATTTCAGATTAAAAATTAAAAACAGATTCAGATAAAGAGTTTTCATTTAAAATAATCATAGTGCTGAGTGTTATTTTGCCACAGCGTTTGTTTTGTCCATTCTTTAATGGACCTCTTTGCTATTGTATTTATGGAATAGTGCTTAATAGTAGCTTTTAACTGTGGATCCTAGAAGTACTCCAGTTGCAGCGTTCACTTTCAGTCTAACAATTATTGCATTAGCAATATTCTTGAAATCCATTTCTGGCAGACAATGTTCTTCCAGAACATGTGAATGGTCAGAAAAGAAAAATAAATATGGAATATCATGTCTTCCAATTTGGTCTGCATTGGCTCACAAAAACAGGTACTTGAATGGAATCAACATGACAAGGAAAAACACATGTGACATATTAAACATTGAATCTCCATTTATTGAGATTGCATATGTATAAAATAAATTATACAATATTTAGTTTTGACCAAATAATTTGATTGAATAAAAGGCATTCCATGAGTGATGATATAGAGTACAACAGCACCGAGACATTTAACTATATGTACCACTCTGCTTTACAAGTATTCTAATAATTGTTCATTACACTAACTGTTGGTTGGAAGGTCAGTGGTACATTGTAACAAACTACACTGAAAAAAACTGTTTGTGATGACGTACCCAAATAATTGATTAAATAAACAAACGAATTATAATCTGTTGTCACTCATGTCAACTAATAAACAGCTTTTGTAGCACTGTTGATTAAAAGCAATATCACATTCGAGGTCATGCGGTTCTATTGAATATCAGCATAGCATCAGTGGTGGTACTCAGTACAACAGCATTCACTCTTGTGTGATATTGCTTAATTAACACTCTGGCTTACGGTACAATGTCTTTCTATGTTTCTTTTTTTTCTGAGGTACTACAATTCATAATACAAATGTAATTTTATGATCTTTTTTAACATCTTGCATAATAATAATAATAATAAAAATAATTGTATAGTGCTTTTCAATACACTCAGAGCACTTTACAATGGATCAGGGACTCTCCTCTTCCAACACAAGTGTGCAGTATCCACCTGGACGATGCCACAGCAGTTATACTGTACCAGAATGCTCAACACACCAACTGTAGGTGGGGAGGAGAAACAGTTCACACATGAGGATTAATAGGAGGCCAAGAATGATCATGCCCATTGGGGAAGTTTAGCCAGGATACCTGGGAGCATCCCGACTCTTTACAAAATACAGAATGTGATCTTTAATGAACACGAATAGTCAGGACCTTTGCTTTATATCTCATCCGAAGGAGGGTGTCACTTTTTATTACAGTGTCCCCATAAAAGAACTGGGGTGTTAGGACAGACACAGATTGCAGGTGAGCACCACCTGCTGGTGCCACTAACACCACTTCCAGTAGTAACCATACCTTTCCTAACAGTCTCTCATCCATATACTAGTCAGGCTCAACCATGCTTAGTTAAAATTTGAAAGGTGCTCTGTAAAAGCTGTTTTTGACTTTTGTCTATGAATACCCTTTATTTGTTTTTGCTGAAGTGACAACTCAAAAAAAAAAAAAAATTAAATTAAATAAAAAATAAATAAATAAACCTTTGTAATGTTTGCTTGTTAACTGACAGATAACGGTCCTAGTTATGAAGAATTTCAAAATAAAAATAATTCCCATACCGCATGTCCACAGCTTCATTCCATCCTCAGATGTTCAAAGGGTTAATTCAGTTCAGGTTTTGCACTACATAATTAGAGGCAAGCAACAGAACGGCTGGTTTTACATGTGTGGGATTCGTCAAAACAGGCTGAAGCAGACAAGTGGAAGCTAAAGGAAGCAGAGACGGACTGAGAACTGTCACAGATAGCAGAGGGCCATGACAGGTTTTCTTTTCCATAACTTTTAAATCTGTCATGTCAACTTGTGTGTTGTTTTTATGTTGTATTACTGGTGTTACTATTTGTTTAGCACCTATGTTCAACTCTGTAGTTGCTGTTAAGTGCTATAAAAATAAAGGTTGATTTGATTTGATTTGATTTGATTTGATTTGATTTGAAAAAAAAGTTTGAAGTAATCTTGTTATTACAGTAATGAAGATAATGAGGATTATTATTATTATTATTATTATTATTATTATTATTATTATTATTGTTATTATTATTATTAGTAGTAGTAGTAGTTATAGTACAATGTTGACAGTCTGAAGACTCTCCTTTATTTAGCAAACTCCCTAAGTCCTATTGCCTTTATATGATCTTACTGTAGTCTACATGATTTAATTTGGCAGTTACCAGCACAGATCAATCATGACTATACTTCATTCTGGGCACTAGTTATATGCAAATTAATTAATGCTAATCACTATTGGGAAAATTTTAGATACTGCCTAAAAAGTGGTTTTCTTCACAAATGTCACATACCACAGCAGTTTCTTTGGGGTACCTGAGTTTGCTGGTTTTGGCAGTTTTTTAATGGTTGAGCTGTGTTAGTTGTAAACCAATGAGCTAGCAGTATTTTTTCTACCCTCCTGGACTGGCAGCTGTTTAATAGCCATTATCACAGCCAATCCAAAGGGGCCCAGTGTAGGGTCTGGGATTGGCTGGAGAAAGACATAAAAAGACTTGTTTTCAGAAGTAATGGAAAGACCAGTTTGATGTCTGACAAGGGGCCTTAGATTCTGACAGCTGAGAAACTTCTTGTGAGCTGTGGTGATGTGCAGGAGCTGGAGGATGTCAGTGTAGGAGTGGTAACCATGTACAGTGCACCACATTCCAGGCAAGGTGGATGAGGGGTGGCTCTTGGATCATGAAAGCTCTGGATACTGGCAAGCCTGATCAATTTGTTCCTCAGTGTAGCAGCAACTGGACTGTATGACTGTGATTTCAGATTTAGAGGACAGGGTCCAAAGACAAGGTCCAAAATGCCTATGGAAGGACTGAGAATCGTTTTAAACAGACCACATCTGGAAACTGTGGGAGTGTCCAGTAAGTGTCTCTCGCACCTCCCACTCCTCCCGTACATCCTTTATCTGATCTCCTACCCATTGTTTACATCAGTTCAAACTGAGAAATCACTCCAGTGAAGGTATGGAATTTTATTATTTTATTTCTTGTTTTTTTTTTGTAAACTACAAAGAAAAATAGTAAAATGAACTATTGACAAAGGGTAGTGGTGTGTGTTGCAGCACTGCCAGAGGTGGGCTGCAGTCTGGTGTTGGCTGGGTTTTCACATTACATAAACTTGTCACATGTCGTCAAAGCAATTTTCACATGCATTTTTTGAACATATTGAAAATATGGCTCAGTAAACATAGTTAATTGACTGTGAAAGTAAAATAAGAGACTTTTAAGTGAGACTGGTAATCCTCCTGTGCTGTCAATGAAACTCTTTAAGTTGAATGTTTATTACATTTTAGAAAACAAAAATAAAAATCTAACATAAGTGATTTTTGTTGACGACGTGTAAGATGAGCAGTAAGTTGGTAAACAGAACATGTGGCAGAAGGGGTTCCTCCTTAAATGTGCTTAGATTTGTTGGACTCAATATCCTGCATTAAATTGAGTTACCACTACAGTAATGGTATTAGTAAGAGGAAGGAGAGCAGTCAACATTCAAATTGTAAGCGATGATTTTAAGAACAGAAAGTGACAGGATTAACGTAATACATGCTGTAAGTTTTCATGTTAAAACAATACAGATGAAATAACAACAAATCAAGGAAAAAAATACGTTTACTTCTTAGAAGAAAGATCTTGACATAGAAGCCTGACCTGCTGAAAGGAAATATTTGGACAATAATTTTTCTTTGTCATGTTCAGTCAAAGTATACATGTGAAGTAATTTTTTTTTTCTTAGATTTCAGAAAAGTGCAATGAATGGTAGCTGTTTATGAGCTTCACCTTTCACCTGTGGAGCTTTAACTCCTACCTTCTTCTCTAGCACCTGCCTTCTTGTTAGTTGTAAAATCATCTGTGGAAACAGGCTTGACGTTGTGCTGGCCTTGTGCATTGTGGCACATTACTGTTTTTACAGGGCAAGAAATATTCTTCATCCTGGACTTTTATCTTTATTTTTGTTATATGTTTGTAATGCAGACATACCAATTCAAGCACTAAATCTGCATTTTAATATCTTGCAGTCAGTGATGTGGAGCACAACATAAAGAAATGTGCAGGGTCCCTGAAATTGAACTTTTTTTATCTTATGAATCCAGACGATATAAATAAATAAATAAATAAAAACCTGACATAACTATAATATTAATAATGAAAGGTGCAGCTAAATACGTGGGAAGCAAAAGAATATTAGCTAAATTATTAATGTAATTCCACATTCACATGTTTGTACTAAGAAATATATCATGCTTCAATCAAAGGATTTTTCAAAGGTGAAATCTAAAAAGGTACTTCTACCCAACAGAATGAGTGTATCACCTTCAGTGTTTACAACTCTGCTATGCACAAAACAGACATTGAGCTTCTAGTGGTTGGCTAAGAGTGAAATTGGATTCTATTTTATCAAATGAGAACTGTTTTATATTAGTACTTTACCCTATTGTCTGTCTACAATTGGAAAGAAGATAGAAAGAAAATGAGAAATAGATGCTTTTGTAATCTGAAAAGATGGCTCTCTGGTTTATCCCACCTCAAAAAGGAGGGGAATACAGGATTTGAATGCAGAAAAACAGTGCAATAATTATTTTAATTCAGAGGTGCAGGTCTCCATGGAATTTGTCAAAATGTATGAGATTTATGTAGCTATTGTCTATTCTCAAATTTCACTTCCAACACAGACATTTCAATATAAATTTGGGATAGATTTTCCAGGTTTGTTTTCCTTTTTTTCCCTTAGATTTGTTATTTTACCATCTTTGATCAGCAGAAGCTCTGAAAACCAGCACAAAAGAATAAATGTGTAACAAAGCAAGCACTGTCAGACATGCTAACAAACAATAAACTAATATGAAAAATTATGTAGAGAAAGTGTTATGCAGAAAAAAAAAAATAAACTAATTGTTACACTGTATGGTGAAATTAGCATGTTCAAAATGTTAAGGATTTCTATGCTAAAAAAATCAATAATAAGCACTTTCTATACTTTGCTCTGCTTTGGAGGACAAGCATGCAATGCTTCATCATTTATTAGAATGTAAGGCTAATTCATTTTTAAAACAACACTCATTAGAGGTTTGGGTTATTTGACAGGCCACTAGCGACTGAAGTTATTTCTCTAGACCAGTTTAGTAACTTCGTAATAATTAATTCTTCATTAATTGACATATCAGAATGCTATACTTTAGAGTGATCTTTGTTTTTTAAATCACTGCTATATGCATAATTCTATTGTAAATTGGTAACCGGAACATATTAAATTCTAAGATATTACATGACTCTAAAATAAGCAAATTGTCATCTCCATGTACATGTTCTGAACCACATGGTAGATAATGTCATCACCTGCAACATATTATATAAAAATACACATTTTATTGGAATAAGAATAAAATTATTACCTGGTATGTACTTGCTTGCAAACAAGTTCATACATATACATCAACCTGAAGTTACAACTAAATTTACTGAAAATCGACACTGACTTAAAGGACGATTTCAGAGAGATCTGGGTGATCTCTGAAAGCCATCTTAAATTAGCTGTTTTCACAGCAAAGCCACCCTCTCTGGTTGCTCCACCTCCTGTGGGAGGTCTACACTTCACACAGCTGAGCACGTGCAACTGGCACCACACATGCAGCTCCTGCAAGTTTTCCTACTCTAGAGAAATCAGTGTTGACACTAAAGGGACATGTGAGAGTTCTGGTTGTCTCTGGCTTCCAGCCTAAGTAAGGTGTTTCCACCTGTTAACCCTTTCAGGGACAGAGCCTTTTCACAGTGCGTTACCGAAGACCATGGTGTTCTGGAGATTGCCCACTGTTTTTCAATATGTCTGGCAAACTTCAATAAATGGTACAGACATTAAATATTTACACAATACAAAAATACACACCACAATCTTTATATTGCTTGTAATATAAATCAAGGTTTACCCCAGAGTTTACTGATTACACTGTACTTGTTGAATTTTTTATTACAATGTATTATCATAAAAAAGGTTGATTACACAAAATCCTGAAATAAGATGGCAGATCAAAGTCATTAAAAATGTGCCATTATGAACTATGTAAGCTTGTTTAGACAGTTCCATGATAATCAATATGTTAGACAAACACTTACATTTAAAAATATTTGAACAGCATGGCCAGGCTACTAAAACTATTTTTAAAGTCGCAGGCATTAAAGGTAACCTTATGTTGATAAACACACATGAATCTTGACATTAACAGTCTATACTTTGTAATACTGTACGTCATTCACTAACACATTAACAAACAAACAGAAGTTTGCGTTAATGAATATGTTTCGAAAGTTGCATGTTATATTTATAATGGAATGAAAAAAAACATGAGAATCTTGGTTGTTTTAATGTCATTGTACTGTTTAAACATGGCAATGTCTGTGTGTGTATGCTGTCTGCTGGTACAGAAACTTTGTGTATTTAGATGCATGTTGACCTACAGACCGACTGGCCTTACATTCCTGAAATAATAAATTTAAACTTGAAACATTATTCACCAGATCAATCTCTTATATTTACTCCATTTTTAGATTTTATATTTATTTATTTTTTGTTGATTTTGCACCGGACTACTGTAAATTTATAGTAAACATTCAGAGACATAATCCTGGTGACATACTATAATACAGTATGTCACCATATGATATAGTAAAGTACCTTAAACACAATGTTTCTTTCTGTTTCCCTGGATTCTAAAATTAGTCATTATCAGCATATATCTTCTATGCGGTATTCCACTAAGTATTAAATTAATTCCCCATTAATATGATCCTAATGTTCTACTGGATGTAAGCATAAATCTCCAAGAACACTGCACATAAAACACAAGGAGTCAAAGTGAACATTTAATAGTTTAATAATAAGCTGCTGTTTACATTCAGTGAGTACGCGGATTTTCTTGTTACCAGAAGCCATTGGTGAGACCTGCAAACATTTGCAAACAAAAGTTGTTGTTTAATTCATTGCCATTTTCAGTTATCATTTCAAACATCAAATAAACCAAAATCTCACAAAAGTGCGTACACCGAGATCGCTTACACATCACTGCATTGTCAGCCAATAGATTTCAGTATGAAATGTCACAAAACCTGTTTTACACATCTGACTGATATGCTATCTCAACATCTCTTCACTTAGTTGTGATGTTCACCCAGGAAAAGCTACACAGCAAACATTTTGACTTCGGTGAGTCCTCACCTAAATGTGAAGATTGAGTCTTCCAGTATAAACTGCATATCACCCCTGGCATACCATGTTATGACTCCCATGAAAAACTTCGGCCATCAGAGAAATGCTTTTATATTGCATTGGTGAGCCTGGTAAACCCAGAACATAAATCGTTCTCAGATGTGTTTGGAGTCTTCAAACCATCTTGGAAATACATCTTCACTTAATCCTATACATACAACACAAGACAAGAACCATTTTAATCTTGCAATGTCTTCGTGTTTGAATCATTGATTTTATCTCACTCAAAGCTTGTTTAACTGACACTACTATAGGTGCAGATTTTTTTTGTTTGTTTTTTTTTTTTTTTTTAAGTTGCCCACATAGTTCACAGAAACTTGATGGCACAAAAACTGACCAATAAACAACAAGATAGACTGCAAGATAACAGTTGCCAAGGGTAACATATTAAACATAAGTGCAAATTTGAAGGAACAAAATAAAAAATAAAAAAAGGATTGTTGTCAACATAAAAATCAAACTATAAAATTCCAGTATAATTTACTGACAAACTAAATAGCATTACAGTTCTCAATTATACATTTAAATTATGTATAAAAATGATTTTGGCTTATATATATATATATATATATATGTATTCTTTTTTTTTCTTTTCAGTGTGTAGCAAACACAAATTTTGATCTGGTTGAACACAGATAACTAGATTCCATTTGTCTCTTAAAACAATTAAAGGGATTGTCACAACACTTTATGAATAAAATGGCAAATACAAACCATATAGACTTCTATATTATGTATAAAGGAAACACCTTTCATTTCCTGGACCAACTATGTTAATATTTAAAGCCTAGAGGCCCAAAAACAAAAGAAAACTGTAAACTGTGCACCACTGACTACAATCAAAATAGGGCACAGGAGGTTAAAAAAAATAGGTCTTAAAACCTTAATTTAATTTCATGAACCTGGCTTCCCCACACATTGTTAAAGCTTGATCGTTCATGAGCTTTTAACACTGAATTTTCATACAATTTTTTAAAGACTGAATGTGTTCTGAAACACAAGAGGGGAAAGTCAGTTATCAAAACAAAAAGAGAGAAAAAAAGAAGACAAAATGACAAGCTATAGACTAATTTTACTTTTTTTTGTTTGCAAAAATACACTGTTGTAATTACGAACGTTCAGTATGTGTTCTGTTATTCGTTACATAGTGTGATTGCACAAAAACTATTTCGCTAGAAGGAAACGGTGAAACAACAAATCAAGAAAAGCAACATTGATAAAAGTACAAAAATAAAACAAAATTACTCAATTTAGGTCCACCCTTATTTTCACACTTCTACCCAATTTTCAGAAGAAAATAAAAGAAAAACAAAAAATCTGAGGGATTAGGCATGTTACACGGTAACCAGTAATCCCTTTGTTCCATCTTGCCTGGAGGAGTGAAAAATCGTGCGTAAAAGTCTCCATATACTTTCTTCCATAAACAGGCTGAGCACTGTTTGTGTGGAGCTCTGCCATTGTCTGTCTTGTGCTGTAAATGGGTCTTTTCTTGGTTTGGGATTTTTTTGTACAAACATGGATAGTGAGCAGCTGGAGCATTGTGAAGTGACAGGCGTGCTGCTTTACAGTACGATGTCTTTCAGACGCCGCGTCCCCGGAGAATCCTTGTCATGGCCCTCGTGCAGGCCTTGGTTCCCCTCCCGAACAGTGGGCTCGCTGTCCTTCCCCTCCGGCTGCCGCAGAAGGCCGTGGTGGGCAATACGCTCGATATCCCGCCTCTTCAGCGTGCTGTAGACGGATGGGGGCTTCGCCAGGGGGCTCTTGACATGCACAGGGGAGGAGAGGGGGCTGGCCACCTCGCGCCCATTCCCGGCCTCTCGCACTATACCATTGGTCTTGGGGCTGCAAGCCGACGCCTCCACTGTCCTGCGGCCCTTGGGCTCGCTCCTTTCGACCTCCTCGGGGCCGTCCTTACCAAATGTGGCAAAAGTTCTTTTTGTCCCACAGTCCTCATAATGGGGAGTGTCCATGCTGGGGGGGTCTTTGGGGAGGGTGATAACGCTGCTACCGTGCTCTGGGGATTTAACATGGACAGGCAGCCTGGGCATCCAGCAGCGGTCAGAGTGGCCCAGAATACGACACTCATCCTGACAGTGGAAATTCTCTGTAGCATCTATGGGAAAAGGCAGAATTAAGAAGAAATACCTCATCAAAATATTATTAATCTTACTTCAAAGTATAAACCATTTTGAAAGTGAAAGAAGTCCAGAATAAATTTTCACATATTAAATAACATACATATACATATATTTTATTAATCCCTCTTTAGTCCCACCACAGGGAAATTTGCTCTCTGCATTTAACCCATCCCCTGAGGGGAGCAGTGGGCAGCCAGCCACATGCAGCACCTGGGGAGCTAGCACTGAGCGGCTTGCTGAATGACACACCTGACTGTGCTAGGATTTAAAGCAAGAGACTTCTGCATCCAAGCCTGATGCTCTACCCATTGAGCCACCAGGCTAGGATGCACGTCTAGTGCATGTGTGTAGTGGCAACATACATCTGCACTGATGTATTATCATTGTTCAGTATAAAATAAAGACTGGTCAGTTTCATGGAAAGTCTCTTTCATCTGATAGTAACAACTAAAGATATCTTTCCATTTTAAAGACCTGGCACCTTTTTTGACTCAAAAATGCTCACACGCAGCAGTTACTTCATGCAGTTCTGGTAAAACTTTTTCAAAGACCACTCTGATTGTATAAATATTTCATTACTGACCATCTGGACAAATAACCTCTATAGAACAAGGACATGCTGTACGTTTCAATGTCCCTACATTTCTGTTCATACGCAGTTTCCATGGCTAAATCTTAAGTAATTGAGAAGAGGGGTAGTAGAGACTTGGATCTGAACTGCGACACATGGCTAACACCATGCAAGCATATGGTTCAGTCCTGTCACAAAATTACATTGTCAGTGTTTAAATTAGATTAATTAATAAACATCCAAGTCACGCAGCGCCCATAACTTCCAAAACAGCCACTGAATGACAGCAGCACTGCAGTGCTTAGCAAGACCATTGTTTTTTCCTTCAGTCCACATAACGGGAGAGTGACACACAGCTGTCCATGGGCAAAGTCTACATCGCCAAAGTATAAAAGCTGCTTGTGGACCCGCGGAGCTCAGGATGACAGGAATTGGTTGTAGGAAGATTTTAATTGGGTGATCTGTCAAAGCCCATGCTGCCAGATACAAACATGCCAAGGTCTATGAAAGTCACCGCTTTTCATTTTTCTACCCTTCCTTGACTCTGAGGGGCAGGTCTGCTCTCGTTCCTGAATCGATATTTAAAGACTAAAGATGGGCGTGCCAGTGTTGTCCTCTTTAACCTACTTTAGGATTCAAAAAGACGGGCTGACGCGACTGTGGGATTTGGGCTCCTCCTGATACCGTGATTTTAGGCAGGGATTAAAGGAACACAAATCAGCATTCAGCCAAGTGCAGGAGGTAGCAGGTGGGCAACCAGTACTCTGACTTTGCAAAGACAAAAGGAACAAGTGCATTTTATAAACTTTCTTGTGTTTCTAAAAATGTATAAGTGTTGAGACATGATTATTTTCAAAAGCAACATGTCCATTATGTGACCCAGGGATTGACCAAAGCCATAAACGAAGTATGCAAGCCTGGGGACACCAGGGACAGGGCACCTGCTTGGCACAGACTGCTCCAACACAGCAGGACCAATTTAGAGTCACTGCTTTTTCTGCACTGAATCTTTTTGCAAGGAAACCCAAGTATTCAGTGAGGTCAGTGGAGGTATGAGGAGAGAATGAAAACTCCACATGTACACACACTCCAGGAGGCTGGATTTCAACCCACAACCTCAGGGCTATAAGGCACTAGTGCTAACCTCTGAAATGTTGGCAAGCCATTATGAGTCACCATGCCAACACTTGCCATTTTTATGAGACGTTCATTGCTTTAACTTTTCTGATGCCAACAAATTCACACACAAGCATACTAGAATTCAGCAGCGCTCAATTTTTTATGGAGAAAATCAAAAAAATTTCATACGCATTATATCAAAATTAAATTTAAGATAGAGGAAATGCAAATGACAATGTATGTATAGATAGCTAGTGTGGAAACTGCATATGTAGAAGCACAGATACACAAACACACACACACACACACACACACACACACACACACACACACTCACACTGACACATACACACACAGCAGTGGGAGACATGAAGTCTGTGTTAAGAACTCTTGGCATTCTCCTGTGGTGCAATTGAGCTGCAAATAGCATCTCTGTGAAAGTAAATCATAATTAATGTAACACTCCCTGCCTATCTCCCTTTACTTTTAGATCCCATCACACAGCTGTTCCAAGTCAATGGCCCCCCCACTGATCGGATTAGGATAAACAAGTAAAGTGAAAGCAAACACAGAATCACAGAAGATACACTTGGTCATTGACATACTTACAACATCACAACTGAATGGTTTCATCAAATGATCAAAGTAGTACCGCAGCTTCTGAATGCTTGTCTTGTTTTTTTTAATTAGTTGTTCTATCATGATCAGTATATTCACATTAACAGAAACACTGAAAGCAGCACACAAAGGCAGAGGGGTGTGGCCCTGTACTTGGCCCGCCAGGGCAAGCCTCACAACATGCTGTACAAAGATACAAAAGTCATCAGCAATTACTTCCTCACACTACCTCATGCAATTCAAATACATTTTGTTATAGAAATTTTTGGATTCACATATTACAATAATCAGAAGCCAAGAACCATTATGATGAATAAACAAATTGTATAAATCCAATACTGACGGATACCTATGTTTTCTTGCATTAAAAAAGCATCTTTCAAAGGAAATTGGTGATAAATCAAAACTACTGTTAAAGATGTAAAAGATGAATTGACATATAATATTGTTCCCTACGAATTTAACTGGAAATGAACATAAAAGAAAATCAACTTATCAATAATAATAATTATAAAATTACTTTTAGACAGTCAAGAGATTCTGCTCTTAAATTTAACACAGTTCATTATCAAGGTTGCTCAGAAAAATATAAGAATGTTGTACAATATTTGGAAATAAAGGGTAACAGCATTGCTGTTGTCTTATTATGCCTCAAAACACTGTAATACATATGCACAGATTTATCTTTACTTTCTGCCTGAGATGCTGAAGATTCAATGAAACAATTTGTTTTAAAGGATCAGTTTTTAAACCTCCACGACAGGGTTGCAGTAAACTTATGGCACACAACATTATAAAGGAAAAAAATATTACACTTTTTTTTTTCACAAGTGCAGAATGAAACATCAACCACAAAAGATGATTTCTGTAGAGCAGCTAAAAACCGTTTTTTGGTAAAAGGCGAAATGTAAGCTCCTGGGAGTATGGCGGATATGAGGGAGAGATTTAGTGCAGGGAGAAGGCTGACATGGTGTAGTCTGCCTCTTGCACTGGGCACAGCCTGTCCTGGTTCAGCTTTTCTCTACCATGAGGGCAAAACCCCAGTTTAGACAGGTCCTCAACCTCCCCTCTGCACCCAGCCAATAATCTGTTCACAGACGGTGCTTCAGCCATGGTGCAAGACAGAGTATGATGAAAGTTTACAATGTTGTTTACAAATGGTAGAAAAACTCTGTTGCAGAATTGAAGTGGAAGGAGGATCAATATGAACCTAGAATGTTCCTTTACATCCTCCCCACCCCCTCCACTGACTTCTCACTATCTTACATCATGTCATTTGTCAGTCCTCGCCCCCATTCTCATTTCAAAGGACATACATTGTGGTCGATTCCTTTTGTATTTTGTGTTTTTACATAACTACAATCTGTTACATGGGTATGCAGCCTAGTGAATAATAGGAAGAGGATCTGATTAAGTACAGTTGTAAAATTCTCATGGTTACATTTTCTCACTTCTATTAAGCTTTTACTAGTCACCACAACTCCTGGGCGTGTACACACACACACACACACACACACACACACACACACACACACACACACGCGCACGCTCATTTTAAAAGATCTTTAGAAACATGACATATAAACTATAAAAAAACTGTTCTTAAAATGTTAAATTTAGCAATGCAAAAACAAGTAATAAAAAAAAATGATTCTTTCATTTCCTTGGAATTACAATAGCTTCCTATTGCAAGCACGATAGCTGTACATCTGCAGCAGCTTGACTCTTGCTTCTGTGCATGCTTCAGTGAAGTATAATCATGGCTGTCCCTCAACATGTCAGAGACAGCAACATTCATGTGCATAGCCTGAGGTGCAAGCATTCCATGGTGGAGCTGAGGGCAGGTTCCAAAGAGTACCATAATGTGTCACAGTGAGGAGACAGCCCAACAGGGCAGAGACAAAAAAAAAAGAAAACACAAATGGAAAACAGAAAACTGCATAGATTCAACAGTACCTGGTAAGAAGATAGGGTATTCTAAAATTTATGATGTGAGTAATCTCACATACAATTATTTAAAAAAAACGAAGAGGCATTTAAACTAGGGAAAGAGGGGTTGATCAAGAAAACTGGAATTTAACTGAAAACATTACCTATTTTTATATTTCTGCATGTTTTACAATGGAAATCAAAAGAGCCTTTTTATTTTCACTATCTGATATCTGAATGTGTGTAACAGCTGTAATACATGTCTGTTTCATGAAGGCAGTCAGGCCTTGCAAAGTCTGATTTACACTGCCATTAGCAAAGTGAGCACAGCTCTGTCACTCCACTGTTTAACACCACACAAATGTCCTTTGTTGCACCTCCCTGCTCTCACCCTCTTCCCGCTGAGCTCATGGACTCTCCTGACCCTCTGGAATCTCCAACACTTCCTTTAAAGATACAGGCCAAAACTTGTAGTCTTTTGATTATGCAGCACACAAACAGACATTTCCTATTGAACCCTCCTAATCACCTATAGCCAATTAACAAACAGGTTGACATAGGACATACTTTCCTAAAGCAGAAGAAACAAAATTTCAGTGTATTTTTACATACATTAAATATGCAGATAGGCCTTTGCCAGTGCCATTTATGTGCCATCAGTTCAGTAGTTTTGTCCATCTGCTCCTGACTGTTGACAGATACAGTGAAAACAGGTACAAGGACTGATGCTACATAATGATGCCAGGCATAGCCTATTTAAACTGGTTAAACTAGAGATGAGATGCTTAGATTTCCTATCTTCTTAACCTGTGACCGTAGATGTTGTTACTGAATTAAACCATCACATCAAAGGTTGAATTATTAAAACACTTTTTACGAAATGTATATCTGATTTGCCATTGTTCTGTACCTCCCACTGCTGTGCGTGCGTGTATGCTCGTGTGTGTGTGTGCATGCACTGTTTCCATATTAGCTACCTATATAGTCATTGTCACATGTCATATAATCTAAATAATATTCTTACAAGTCCTCTCAAGTACATTTTGTTTTGAAAGGTAAACAGATCCATTTCTATAAATCTTTACATAACCTTAAACAAATAAATAAATTAGGGTGATATAACATTCTCCTTCTAATGATAGCTCCCCAAACACCAGCCTTAGTTTAAATAAAGCAAACAACAATCTTGTATAACTCATAAGTACATGCAACAAATAAAGTAGCTGAATGAGCACTTTTTTATCAAGCAAAAGTCCATTTAATCAGCTCAGTGTGCACTTCCATCTGTCTGACATCCATTACTGGGGAAATGGTCAACAATATGCTGCAATTAACTACCTTATAGAGGCACATCTGAGCTTGTTTAAAACTAAGAAAAAGGTTTAGAAATTGTCAGATGCAATATAAAAACAAGCCAAAGATTCCTTAGCTTATGGACTTTGCACTCTTTCAACTCAACCGGTTGCACCGAGTACTGATTTCCTTCCTGACTTTCCTGATTGAGGCTGTCAGGTTACATTTAAGCGGTGTTCTATAAAATGTTTTGCTTTCCTCATATACTCAGTAATAACACGTTCCTGTTCAATCAAGCAAATACGTGCTAATCACGAGGTGTCTGTGCAAACAAGTATCGTGTTAAATCATTATTTTGTGTATCGAAAGCTAGATTCCTTCTAAATGTCAAGGCAAATTTCCATCAACTACAGGACTGCGAGGTGATGTAGCGAGTGGGGGTTATGTTTTACACAGCGCGTAGTAGGTTTGGAACTGTGTGGGGAGCTCTGCGTATTTACAGGTTTCCTTGCCCAGTCCACATGCATTTGTTTTAAGTGCATTGGTGAGTCTAAATTACCGTAGTGCGTGACTGTGTATCTGTGTGGGCGCCCTACACAGTGTAAACTGTCTTTCATGCTCTGCTGCCTGGAAGAGGATCCAGATCTCGTGCAAACCTATCATGGAGTAACCAGCTTGAAAATGAATGGTTATAAAGCCTGACAAACATAAATGAAAGGTCACCACCACTGATGAAGGAATGGTAGGTCTTATATATTGCACATTTTCCTCTTTATAAATACTAATTACAGGTGATCAGAGAGTAATTCTAATTGTAACTTTATTCACACATCAATTACTAGATGCTGATAGACATTATTAGGACGTTTACAATTATTTGAGGCTCATGAGCTCATATTAAGAATGTTTTCAAGCATAACAATACTTAGTTCTATCCTTTTGTTCTCTTTATTTAATTCAGTTTCCCATAACTTTTTCAATTCCACCCACTATAAAATGTTAAGAATATGGACATTTAAAATGAACGACTACTAGAATATAAATGCATGTATATGTAGACGTTCGGTTTATATATATAACAGAATCTGGAGCTGAAAACCTCAAGTACTGCAATGTCAGATGTAAAATCAGGGCATTTAAAATGTACGCTGACCAGCAGAAGCATGTTGTGATTAAAAATTTATTCCAAATCTGGAGACAAAAAAAACAAAACAGGCATCGTTAAATTAACAGGGAGGGCATCAGTTGAACAGTTGCCATAATAGCAAAAGAAAATCAAACATAATTCTGACTTACTAATCACACTGCTTGTAACAGAAAAGCAGTTCAGTAGAGTCATCAACCCAGCGGGTGTCCTGCTGCATTTATAATAAGTAGAAATTTCTTACAGCTGCTGTAAAAATCTGCACGACAAGTCTCTGTGGATATTCGCTTAGGCCGTTTACTGAGTGGTGTGACAAAACTGCGCTTCTAAATGATAAAATCATGTGGGGATGTGGTGCAGCTGCTGACCAGCAGAGGCTCGAGCTGCAAGCTGAACTGAAGGCGTGAAGCAGTGAGCAGCTCGTACTCTGATAGCTTCATGAACGGCCTGACCTAATACTTTACTGTGAATTTACAGGTCAGATCTAATTCTGATTTCACAATCATTTGAGGAATTTTCTTAAAAGTTAAATTACATAAATGCTTCATAGTTTTATATCAGACGAGAAAATCAAATCGCACCAAATAATTAATATTCTCCATGAAACAATTATGATAATATTAATTTCTGAGTATAAATATCAGTATGGTAATTCACACATGCAGAATGACTCCTAGAAGAATGAGCTGCACAGGATCATGGTCTGGATCCAGAACTTCATCAGCAGATGGAAACTGATCAGAACTTTTTTTTTTTTTTCCCTTTCTCTTAGTATACATACATGAATAAGAAAAATTAAATTTATAAAATTAGAAACTATGTCTTCAAAAACCAATTGTATTATGTCATATTATGATATATATATATATAAGCTCAAACCTGCATGTTGTAAGTTGAAATGTATACAAATATGTAGAAAATAACAAGCTTATTATTTACATTTTTTTAACACTGCCATGTTTCAACATTTCTGCTCCATTGAATGCTGTTCCAGAAGGCATCGTGATCAAATAAGCAGGTAATTAGTATTCTGTAACAAGAATTGTACATCCAGGCTCCATTTCTCACTGGAGCATAAGGACTTTGATCCCTCACTGGCAGAGCCAAGCTGAGCAGAGAGGAAAGGATTTCCTGGAAAGGTCAATGACAGAGACAGCAGACGGCCACCATACTGAATGTGATGCTTTGATTACCGCGAGTCTGAATTGGCAGTGTTTCCAGAGCGGGTCAAGCCAAGCTCACATAAGCCTGGAGACTTGAGACTTATCTCTCTCTTCCTGGCTCTTAAAAAAATCCCAGATGCTCTCATTAAAGATGGACGAGTATGGAGAAGGATAAGAGAGAGGTAGTGCCCTGACCACGCAGGCCTACCACTACCCTCCTCCCACCAAGAACAACCCAGCAAAAAAGCTAAAAAAAGTTCAAATTGACTCCTGCCCACTTCCTAACACTTTACATCTATGTCTATATGTACAGAGGTGTGACCTTCCTCAGAACAGCAGGAAAGACACGGGAAACAGTTTGTCATGTACTTCCCTTCATCCTCAGCCTGCTAGAGAGTAAGAACTAAGCAGATCTGAGCTGGAACATGCGCTTGCACACACTGACATGAGGACCAGACGAGCCTCACTAGTGCAATTATTTGATAAATCTTTATACTCAGAAGCAAATTTTGCACTTGTAATGCTTGACTGCACTATCAACATCACTTACTTGAAAGGCACAGAGCTTAGGGCATCCAAGGACACCAAACTGATTATTAATGATTTTTTGAGAGATGAAAATATTTAATAAAAAGTATTGACCTTTAACGTAACAGCTATTTTATTCTTTTAGGTAGTATTCATACCACAAGTAATACTCTAATTTTAATTATCTGATAAACCCATTCAATTATTTCAATTAGTTCTAAAATACTATTTCATAACAGAAGGTTGCTCATAATACTCAGTATAGAACCTAATATCTTTGTTGTACTATTAGAGTATATTAATTTTGAGCAGTTTTTTTATTTATTACAGTAATTCAATACCAAATTAATATAATGTTACATATAGTTGTCAGAATTCACAGCTGTGGTAAAGGCGTGGGCAGAGCACGTGTTTAAGACACAATGTTTATGTGTTCTCTTTTACGGATAAATTAAATTAAGGTGTCTTTCATCACTTGTGAACTCCGCAATCTTTCGGAACATACACCTGGCTTGTTAATGCATCACATCGCAGTCACAAATCACATTCTGCCACAACTGCTTTAATCTTGGCCAAATACTTTGAAAACTGTTAAGAGAGTGCCTGCAGAGGCAGACCAATATCCCCCCAGACAAGCTGAACATGAGCTCAATAACTCAATGAGCCCCCTTCTGACAGCTGCATTCCAGGAGAGAACGGATCGCTCTACAAAATTACTGAAACCTTCATTGTGATACAGCAAAGTATTACTCAGTTTTCATGATTTTCAGACAATATTAAAAACCTGAGAACAATAACATTGTGGAGACACATGGGCTTAGACATTATGAGACACACACACAGGACAGACATTATGACACACACACACACACACACACACACACACACACACACACACACACACACACACACACACACACACACACACACACACGATCCGATTTCTACTTAATCTTATAAATATGCACAAAAGGGACATCATTGTTATTATCACTTCAAAATTTATGTTCAATATTATTACATTTGATAAGATGTGATAATATATAACCAAGCAAAAACAACGTAGTCTGCCTGGCCAGTACCACAATGTCAGCTTGCATTGAATAACTCTATCTTCTAAGCAAAAAACCAAAAAAACAATAGTAAAAATACATTTAAAATGTAACAATATTCTATTCATCCTTTTTTTCTGAAAAATATTATTAATATAAAATTAATATAATTGGCAACAGTTCAAACTATTGCTATGACATCTACTATTTTCAGCCTTCAGTTACAAATAAAAAAAATACAAAAATCATCACATCACAAAGCTCATTAATTTGTTTCTTATAAATTAAACGGTTTGTGAATCCTCTGCTTCTTGTAACACGACAAAATGTTTTTATGTAAGCACTGCTAATTAACATAATTTCTGAAATATTATAAAAAGCCATAAATCTTGCTGTAATTACAAGAGTATAATAAAGCTTATAGGAAATCACTCTTCTTTGTCTGATGACACACTGCCTTCTCCAGTTGACCCAATTAATAGTATACCTTGTCATTAGGACATGCCCATCTAATTGTCTGCGTTTTATGTCTTATTCATCCCACACTGTTGCTGCTGCTGTTTCTTGGCTCTCTTTTTTTTTCTTTTCACCACTCTCCTGCATGTTTTACAATTTATCTGAGGAACTGGGGCAGTGCAAGGACATTGAGTGGCAGGGGAGATGCACTTGCTTAGCACTTTAAACAGCAGCACCCCCCCGGGGACCACAATGCAGTGTGGCCTAACGTCAAGCCTGGCTCTCCGCTCAGTAAAAATTGTGCAGGTTCTCTGGGAACAGATGGCAAACAGGTAGTGCTCTGATAACAATGCAGTCATCCAAAAAATATAAATGTAAGTAATAAACTCTTTTTTTAAACACTTAAAATCATGATCAATGCATCATGCACTGTAAAGACTGACTGTAGCTTCAATGTTTTCTAGTCTTCTTTCTGTTTGACCGCAACCCCAGCTGATCTCTTGGTCTTTGGCTTTTGATCATGGCACTGGGTTACTGTACACAAGGCTGAGTTTTAGAGCACTCAGGCTAAGGGTCCTATGTGTGAATTTGGAATAAATCCACGTAAGGTTCACGATGACTCAACACCAACCCAATGGCGCTTCACATTCACGCACTTTTCTATTTTATTTTTCAGGAAACATTTTTTTTCTTCAGGAAAACCAATTGAACATGCTATTATGAGTCACAAAACAATATCTGCACTAAATTCAAAACCTCCCCCTAGTTTGACGTTAATATGACTATTTTTTTCAACAACATGTCCCAAAAGGTATTGCAATACTTTTCAAAAAACTGGCCTTTGAACTTAAAGTCAATTCTGGGTAATCTTCATCCTCTGTAGGCTTAACCTATGATATCTATTCTTCAGCAATATGGTTTTTCTTACAGCTTTGCTGTAGTTTGAATGTCATGCACTCCAAAGGTGTGATGTTGTCAGCAGACGAGCGAAAGCACAGAGAGGCTCTGCACGGCCTCGACACCCTTGAGCTTCCTGCCTGCTAAACAGTTTGTTTCTACATTTCTCATTCCTTCTCTCTAACTGCTACTCATTTTGTCTGATTAAAAGTTAAGGTAATCTCTGAAGTTTATGAGACGTGAAAACCCCTTCAGTAGTTACCGCTGCATCCTGTTTCTAGGTAAGCGAATTTAGGCCAGTGTGCTGTACAAATTCCAGTAACTTCCCATTCCTCAATGGTCAGTCCTTCAGCACTCTGATTGTCATAACAGGGTTTTCAAACTGCAGCCACCGCTGGAGGCGAAATCAACAAGACACAAGACTGAACAAAGAGCTGGCAGAGAACGTGACAGAAAGCTGCAGAGGACAGCGTCTCCATCCAGTGTGTTTTGTTGCACTGCTCTTTATTTTGCATTGATATTTTCAAAGCGGGAAGAAATACGTGCCATCTGGAGGTGTGCAGCTCTGTACACACCATGCAGCTCTGTACACACCATGCAGCTTCATCTGAATGGAAGTTAGTAGCTAACAGGATGCAGCCAGTCCTTCAGTGCAAAAGGAAAGTGGCTAGCATAGCCTAACTCAGCTAACACTGCTGTCAGCTCACGCCTGCTCTTTTGAGCTTAAGTGGCATGATTTCCATACCGGCTGCAGCAGGTCATAGACTTTCAAATACCACCGGAAGAAATGTTTGAATGCTAAGTACAAACAAATCCATTCTGCATGGCAAACAGTGAAACAGTATAGCGCGTTTACCCGTCTGTCTGTTGAGCCAGCCCGTATCTGTATCGACGCCAGCCCGTTCTGCCACAATCGGCTAGCTTTCCTCGTCACTGTTGTAGATCAGTATGGCTGACTTTCTCTCCTGCTCAGTATTCCCCGGGTACAGCAGTGTTCAAGATCACATAATTCAACACGACTGCTTGCTGCTACACGTCTGTCATCTGTGATCCCATTACCTCTAGCAGATATGTCCGTGCAATAGTCGCTCGTAATAAAGATGTAATTTGTCATTCGGTCCTTATTTGAGGTGTGTTTTTTTGTGTGTGTTTTTAATCTTGAAATATATCCAGCTAACTCATTATTGTATGTCTTTGACATATCAATTCTGCTTATCATGAAAAAAATGAGAAGTGATTTTTATGAACAGCAATTCCTCTCCAGGAAATTCCTGCATAACCCTGTGCAGAATTCCACATTCATCTGTTATTGTACTGGTTTAATCACATATGGCTGAATTTGTGGGTTTTTTGTGGGTCTTCTTTGCAGTGGAATTGTTGTGTATGTGATGGCCAGTGTCCCTTCATGACAATCTCCTGCCCCCATCCACTGGCCTGGTATATACCAAAGGTCCCAGTGCTGTTTGTGTAGCTCTGTTATCATGTGTAACCCAGGCAAAGTGAAACAGTCACAGAGATATAAATATAGCTTAGATGAGGACAGGGAAGTTAATGCATTTCCACAGTGATACATTCCTTCTATTTCTGACTCACACTAACAAATCAGGGGCTAGCTGTACCTGACAGTTTACCTGTCACAATAAGAAGACCCATTAAAGCACATGTGGAATACATGCATATATAATCAGTGGACATGTCATTACATACATCTTTTGAATTTTCAAACCCCCCCCCCCACACACCCCAAGAACAGCCTGAATTATATGTCACATAGTTTCAAGGTGCTGAGTACATTTCTGAGAGATTCTGTTCCATGTCCCTGATACAGATATGTTGTAGTTGCTGCTGATTTGTCAGTGGTACAGTCTTGCTATGATTATTCTGTTATATTCTGTACCACCACATGCCAAGTACGCTCTACTGATTTGAGAATTGGTTAATGTGGAGCACACTGACCACATTCCCATGCTTGTGCAATCAGCTCAAGATGCGATGAGCCTGGTGACACATACCCAGTTGGAAATAGTCAATGAAATACAAGTATATTACAGTCAAAATGGAATAAACATGCTTAGCAATAATACTGAGATCGGTTGTGGCATTTAAACACTTCTCAGTCACTGGCAATGTATACCATAAAACCTTTACCTGTAACCCAAACATGAGCAAAAACCAGGATAAATCCATGGATCCTATGTTTTTCTTAAAAGAAGAAATCGAGATTTTCTGATCAGATGACTGTCTGACCATGTGCCTAGTGCTGGCTCGCCAGTGACCACTGTAGCCTCAGTTTGCTGTTCTTCGATGACGGGTGTGACTGTGTATGCCTTGTGCTGCTGTAACCCACCCTGTGCAATGTTAGACATGCTGTATATGCCCTGTGCACAGCCCTGTTGTACTGTGTGGTTTCTCAGTTATCACCTTCTTCTCAGCTTTAACAGGTCTGGCCGTTCTCCTCTCATTAAAAAGGCATTTTGCCCACAGAACTGTCACTCACTGAATGTTTTTTTTTTTTTTGCACCATTCTGTGCAGACTCTAAAGTCTGTTGTCAATCATTCCACTGTCAAAGTCGCTTATATCAGTTAGATGCTTCGCATTCTGATGTTTTTGTTAGAAAAACCTGAACCTCTTGACCATATCTGCAGGGTTTTAAGGAGTTGTAAGCTGTCACATAATTGGCTGGTGACATATTTGCATTAAAGAAAAGGTGCACGAGTGCAATGAGTGTGTGTGTGTGTGTGTGTGTGTGTGTGTGTGAACGTGTGTACCTTTGTGTTTCTGTGTAAATGCTATCATTATGACAACTTTTTTTTTTTTTTTATGTTATACTCTTTCGTATGACCTATGTGTATGTAATGTGTATGTGTAATGTGACCTGTGTGTAATTGTGTTTTAGGAATTTTTACTGGGAAGGACAATCAACATTTCATTGTATTTCTAATACAATGACAATAAAAGGCTTCAATTCAATTTAATTCAATAGCTAGCAGCCAGAACTACAACAATGCATGCATCTCGCAATACAATATCAGAGCATGCAGATCAATGGTAGAATGAACATAGTGTCAAGATGAATCTGATGACCTTATATGATATGAAAAATACAGATGATGCAGGCAAAGCTAGACAGAGCCTTCAAACCAGTCTCACAGTGGTCCATGATATTAAATTCTCTTATTTGTGGGGGAGGCTGAAGTTGGAGCACTGGAACTGAAATGGTTTTGTGATTCAAAATCTCCATGGCCCTCAGCGGGGAGTCTTGGTGGACTAGCAACATCATGCCGATGTCACCAGGAAAAACATCTTGCAGAGTGCCGGAGAGGGGCAGCATATGTATTCAAGGCCTTGAGACAATGTCATTCAGTGTGCATAATTTACCAAATATGTCGAATTCAAATAGTGTCGTACCTTCAAAACGTTGGAAAACAAACTTATAACACTAGATAGAGCATATACAACAGGTCATGTAAAATTGGCTACGGAAATTTGGAAAGTTTGTGGTTAAAATAAATAAATAATTTTATACACTTATATAACCTTTTTTTTACACGTAAAGCAGAGCCACAATCAAGTCCGCTGCAATAACAATAATGAATGAGATTGTACTGAAGTGTAGTTCTCAGTTCCTTGTAGGAGAATTTTACAAATTGACCCTCCCTCTAAAATAAAACACTATGTAATAAAATGAACTAAAGTAAAATGAAGTGAAATGGCCATGGGATAGCACTGTAACACTGTCATGACATCGTCCTGGTTACTGCCTGCCCTTCGGAGCACACATGCTTCCCCCTGCATGTGTGAGCTCACTTCCGTTGCCCCACTTTCTTCTCTCCACAAGCCAAAAGGCAATATGACCAGGAGTACTGGGAAGTATAAACTGCCCTATTCAGGGCTATCCTGCCCTGCACTCTTTGCTTCCTGGGAAAGGCCATTTTATTCTACTAAAGAAAAAAAAACAGTAAACAAACACCTCTAACAAAGCACTTTTTTTCCTGAATCTACAGACTATGTAGAAACAGTATTTAATTAAACCATAGTGCTGAGCAAAACTAATCCTCAAAAAATGACAAAATTCAGTTTAAATGCTTAGGCTGATAATAGATATTTCCTAACTAGTGACACAAGCACATCTTAAGCACTTCACTGCATACCAGTCTCATATGTTCTAGTATTCATGAAAATTTTAAATAAAAAAACAATTTTTACTAAAGATTCATCAGCTTGACAGGATACAGCCAGTCACCCAGAGTGTTGACCTTTTGCCAGCAACCCATCAGAGAAACTGTAATTCATAAAAAAGGCCAGGTTTTAATTTTAAGCATATTAATAAGGAACTCTGTTTAAATTTTTTGCAAAAAGAAAAAAATTGAACTGAGTATGTGGAAGTCACAAAATGCTTTCACCCAGAACATTATCATCCTTTTACATGCCTTTGTCTTTGAGTTCTGTTTGCAGATGAACAGAGCCTAGAGAACACTTTGCCACAGAGAAGGAGTGGATTTCTCCGCTCAGTCGCCATGACTAACATCTCCATGCATTTTGACTGTGAAAATAAAGAGCCCAATGCTTTTGTTAGCAGACAGCTGATTTCCCATAAATAGTGGAGAACATGCTGACTTTTTCCTTGCAGACACAGGCAAATCGTGTATTGTAAGGAACAATCGCATTCAAGAATGCTAAGCTCCTTCTTAGCCAAACGTGTGCTTTTGTGTTTGGAAGAACACATAGTGCTTACATTCTATCAGACTCTAACATCAAAAGATTATAAAATAAGTCTTGATTATTAAAAGGATTAGTTGGATCTAATTGCTGCCATTTGTGCCATTAAGTGCAGCTTTTGCCCAGGGAGCCCATGATTAGGGTAGGCAATGCACAAGCTCTGAAAATCAACGGCGTTCAGTTTCAGCTAGCCGCAAGCGAATGTGCACCTTATGATGTCCAGAGAGATGTGGATCATGTCAGATACCCAGGGAGCAACATGAGAAGAGCCAGTCTCTTCCACGGTATGGCTGATCTCTGTTTCTCCAGAAACAGGTGGAGCTGGGGGTGGGGGGGTACGCTAAATGAGGAACCTTGGATCGCCTACAGACAAGCAAGCAAGTAGAATGCAGACATTATCGTGTAAACAAGGGATGGCTTCCGAACCAAAACCATATGCGTGAATTAGAGCTGTCGGTGATTTGGCACGTCCTCAGCTGATTAGAAAACACTGCCTCCTGTCCCCGGGTGTGTGTGATGGCGTGGAGGCTGGATGACGGGGGGTAGGCATGGGAGGGAGATCAGATTGCAGTGAGAGAGTGTCACAAATCAGATTGCCCTGGACTGCAGTCAAGGCATTTCCATCAGGCGAATGGCCACAATCACCATTCTGATAATAGTATAGATAGTGCTTGGGTGTCATTCTGGAGATCCACTAGCCTCCATTAGCACGAGGCGTTTGCAGGCTAGAGAGTGTTAGCCAAGCTGACTCAGAACGCAGCCAGGGCACCAGTAGATAGTGCTGACAGATGGAGCTTGGACAGGGGTCTGGCACAAAAGGACAGTGGGGGCATGGGGGATGCTGGTCATACTCTCACAAGTCCCAAACTTTGATCAGGATACAGAGTGAAATAGGCCTTCAACTGCTTGCAAACAGCAGTTTACACAAAGAATCTCCACAATTAGCACAATTACACATATGTTCCACACAGCACAGCCAAACTGGAATCACAGTCATTTCTCCCAGTCACATTGTCTCGAAGATCAATCAATAGTTTCTTTTTCTTATGAAATCTCACAAGATTTATATTTAATTCTGGGTGGAACAGATGCCAGTCCATCCTTATTAGATATGAATATTATATTGTTCTGAAGACAAGGCAATAAAAGTAATTTCACAGGGATTATTCAAACAATGTAATACTCTGGAATTTTAAATCACTCTGGCATTGTCTGTGGTCTATTTTAATCCTTAAAAATTGCTTCTCAAAATAAAACAGCTAACATACAATTTTTTAGAGAAATTAAAAATTGGCGAACCAACCAACCACCTAATACTTTTTTTATAGATTTGACCTTTAATACATTCCTCTTACATTATAATTGAAATGATCCTTTGCACACGTCAAATATACCATTAGGATATTAGAGTTGAGGTGTGATTAGGCACAATATGATACAGGAAAAATTCCTCTTTCAATTCAAACTATTTTTTTTACTTGTGTTTGTAATTGACAGCTGTGGATCCAGTTGGTACATGCAGTATATCCAACTACATATTATTAAAAAAAAAAAAAACATTTAAATCAAATGAATGAATTATGGAAATTTTTAATGTTAATTTCTTTGTTGTCTGAAAATTGTAAATCTGTGACCACATTTCATTCATAAAAGTCAATCATTGAGCTCTTCTGTAATTAAAGTAATAACCACAGTCACAAAATTAAACTTAATGTTGTTTTAATAAATCTGTCTGATATTAGATTATAGACACTAACTACACACAATTTAAGTTGTTAAAAAAAGGCATCCAGTGTTTTTTTCTAAGTCATTAATTTAATATAAAAAAAAATAAAATAAATAATACACTACTATGAAGGGATATTGAGTTATTATTATTATTTTTATTTAGTAACCATGTTTAATTAGCCTTGCATTGTGATACTTGAAAAGTCTGAAGACACATTAATGTTAAATATGTTGTGCAGAGTATGGTTCAAAATGTGACATTCATCTGTTGTAGGGAAAGTCGGGCCTTTAAGAAAAACAGCTAGACATATACTAGACAGGTAATCCTGATTCTGTTTTTGTTTATTAATTTATAAAGAGGAGAGGACATTGGAAAGTGCTGTTTATTTAGACATAAATGTTCATACAAAGATTAATGCTAAAAAACATCAGAAGCATTTTTCAGTTTATTGCAGCAGCTGCTAGCTTCTGCCAGGAACTGAGAGGATATCTGGTAAAACAGGAAAAAAAAACCCTCTTGCCTGTCAGACATTCGTTTGTGTTTTGCTTTTTTGCCTTTGTATTTTTTTTTCCTCAAGACTGTTTACAAGACTCTAGCTGCAGTCTCACAGATTGTCAGCCCAAACCTCTTCCTGCTGCTGTCCTCATTTTTGACACCTGTCAAAATTTCCATAAGCAGATCAAAAGACAGCAGACTAAAAATTAATCTTGTACAGGTTTGCAGCACGCACACACAATTTGCTATACCATTTCTTTGATTTGGGGTTAAAAAAGAAAGCTATAAGAATGGCATGCTGTTTTCAAGTAGGCGTTTATAGTTTAGAAGATCAAATAAAGATGATGGGGGGGTGAAAGAGAAAGGTTTTTGAAATCAATTAGGAGAAGTGTGGCCCTGGTGATTTTGAGCAGTAATGAGGTGTGGAGAGAAGGCTCGGGGTAGCGCAGGAGAAGACGACCACTGGGAACCCACAAGAAGAAAGAATTTGGGAC
This sequence comes from Chitala chitala, assembly GCA_025773905.1. Classification (NCBI taxonomy): domain Eukaryota; kingdom Metazoa; phylum Chordata; class Actinopteri; order Osteoglossiformes; family Notopteridae; genus Chitala; species Chitala chitala. The sequence goes on along the minus strand of JABJVR010000033.1, from coordinate 1,462,876 downwards.
TGATAATTAAAACGCTTGGTTGTGGCGGGGGAGCTGCTGCTGATTGGCCTTCTGCGAGATCGAGCTTCCGTGACACATTACACAAAGTATTCCAACGAGACCCACAGAGTGCCATCAGTTAAAAAAATAAAAATAAAAGAGTAATCATCGTGAAAGAGCATGCTGAAGCACTGGACCAAGTAGTTCACCCCCTCCAGAAAGGCAGCAGTCAGGAGACTGTATGCAACTGTTCTTGCCACGTGCTGATTCTACTGCCCTTATGCACAATTTCAAAGCGCATGGGGAAGGAACACATGGCAAGGCAATAATTTATAGTCCTATTGGATTTTGATAATCCCATAAATTATCTTTTATACACTTTTAATCTTGTTGATTAATTGGATTAATGCTGCTGGCAACTGTTCCATCTCCTGCCCCCTAAACCTCTATGGGAGAGAGAGATTAATTGGGACATCGCAGAAATGACCAAATTACACACAGAACTCAACATGAAAACAGCATTAGATGCTGCTTTGTTTGCCTAGATTAAAACTGGAAGCAACACACACATGCACATGGACACATATACACGCACACACACGCACATGCACACATACGCGCACAAACACACTCTTTCGATGTCTATAAAAATTTTTGTCAATAATTTTTTTTTTAATAATAAAAACAATAATTTTTCTTTTGTGTCATCCAACCCGCCTATCCTGAAGACAAAAAGAAAACGTATAATATTTCTGTAGTGTGAGCAAACCTGTCTCAGCATTCATATTTTTCAATACACTTTCTAAAATATATAATTTGGGGACAAGTGGGGTTGGGGGGAAAAACATGTTGGCACATCATTGGAACATCATTGGAATAAGTATTTAAAAACTGAAGTCAAGTACTTCCCTGTTCAGTTTATAAACAGTCTGAGTCTCACCTGAAGCTTTTGGTAACAAAAACATTGAATGAGCTATACTAAAAAATTATTTCTTTTAGATCTAAATAGCATTATGCATTTGTACATGCTTAGAAACAAATCTAAACTACTAGGAGAAGATATTTATTTTAGCTTTTCATAACAAACCTGTTCATTATTTATTTTGCTTCGTTTGTCTCTCTTCAAGATATTTCACATAATGGATTCATTATCATCTATCTTCTTCTAGAATCCATAGCAGGAAAAATTCCGTTAATTCTACCATCAACAGAACCATACTGGCCATATCATGGACTAGTCCATTCCACTGAAAAGTGATAGAAATTCCACAACAGAAACAGCCAGTCTCCAAGATTTACAATTATATCATCTCAGATGAGCAAACAATCAAACACTTGCTCAAAAATGGGCCACAAACTTGATACTGAGTGAGGAGAACAGTTTGTGAAATATGAACAGTTTGTGAAATATGAAAAGGCACGGTGCCTTTTCAGTTTCTGAATACTGCAAATTCAAATCCAAAGCATCACACTACACTTTTCCAGAATTAATACAGTCAACAATGTCTGCTTATTATCAGGTCAATACCTCACAGTTATGTGCCTCTACAACTGCATTTCCTGAATGGCTTCTGGAAGGAGAAAACATGGGTTTTGTTGCACATCCTTAGCTGAGGCATCTCAACTTCACCCATAATGTGCCTCAAGGGGAATGTACCTTCAAGCTTATATTTTCATTGTTTATGACAAAAAATATTCAATCATCACAAGTGCCAACTGCATACCGTCATTTTACACTTTGCATACAAAACATCAGAGTGGTACTTTAATTTGAAATCTCCTATATGATCATTATTAGGTGAAGAGCAAAACATATCCTGGATTGTTTTCACTTCTGTTTTCTTTCTTTTTCTTGACTGTATGTCTCATCAGTTAAAACACAAATATATAATTTGTTCTTCATTCACCTATTTATATATAGCGTCAAAGTCAGTAGAATTCTTTCTTTCTTTGTTTTGTTCAGGTCACCTACTCTTCCTCAGACAAGCACTAACCCATACAGGCATGAGCTCCAGCTGACTTTGTTAAATACGTTAAATAAAAACTCACAATGTATTTGCATATAGCACACCTCCACCGTCAACCTTCATCATCTGCCATTCATATGGTTCAAAAGATGAACCTTCTGCAACCTTACTGACTGTGATTGGACTATGTTAAACAGTGAATTTTTGTTTCAAGGATACTTAGTCTCTTCATTATATGAGTGTTTGTAATTTTTTCTTTTTTGTGAAACAAAAGGGGATGTTGTTGGTGCCCTTGAGAAATCAGCAATTTTCTTACCTTGCTCTGGCCTCTGGCTTCCACTGGGTGGCGCTGTGATGTTCAGAGCATCGTTGGCTGCTGTGTCAGGGTACAGAGCTCTCTGTACATCATGTTCGCTGTCTGTCTGGTCACTCTCCTCATGTCCGCTGTCCTTCATACTGTTCCCTTCCATGTCCTTGAATGTCGATGTGCTGTAGTATAAGGTCCAGGGGTTGGGGGAGTGGGGTGAAGAGCAGACAGCTGATTTACTATCATGTCAAGACTTATCAGGTACTCTGGCCATTTCACGTTCATGGCTGATTAAAGTAAAGGCTACAACTGTATTAAACCTGGAGAAAACAAACCTATTGATTTGAAGAATAGTGCACAATGAAGTCACTGGTATAATGTTGTAAATGTCTGAATGCAGAACACTCCTACAGACTGAATCTTAAAAGGATGTAACTTTGCATTTTGGTGCTTCATTGGTCAACAGTCGCACAGAATACATACAGACACACATACATATTCTGTTTTGAATCAGAACTGAGAAGCAGTGCAGTTCATAGAGGAAGGTGAAATAGATAAATGTGTACATTAGCATAGAGAGCACAACAGGATGTGGGTCTGGCCTCTCTCATGGCTTATTCAGTGAGGGCATTATTTGCACTGCAGTGGCAGCATAGCCGGCATTCTGATTGTGTGAATGAAATCAGTCTCACACTGCAGCCAAAGAGTCTCTTTAGAGAAGAAAGGCAGCATGCTGTCTACTACAAAATATAGAGATGAAGTAATAGGATATTCCAGGTTTACAGGTTAATTTAGTGTTTGACATTTCTGCATTACCATTTGTTTATTAATGATAAAAATCCTTTTCAATTTTGTCAGTTATCTAATCACAATATTTTTCATCATGATTACATTCTAAACAAACCAAATGTTTGGTAACAAGGAAATTATACAGATTTGCTGTCTAATACGTACCTTTTAATGAGATGTGCTCTACTGTTTACATAAGTGGAGTCAATCGAATAATTTTCTGTCTGAAAAAAAAAGAACCAATATGACATTAACTGCCTTCCCACCCCAATTTCATACTTTTGTTTCACTTAATGACTACACATATAATTCTTATTAGTAGATCATACAAAACTAATCACAAATGTATTACTATGCATATTATACAATATCTCAAGATTTCAGTTTACAGAAATAAAAGGGTTAGTATTATATAGTATTCACTTATTTTTACAAATCACTTATCAAAATCAGAATCAGAGAGACACTGACGGCGTCCACTGAGACACAGACTAGGGGGAATTCTGAGTTGTCAGATCATCTGGATCATATGTTATTAGAGGAATTGGATATCCTGATGTGGGCACGGTGAAAACAGGCAAACATAAAGGCTAGAATTTAATCCATATCTCTTACGGTGTTAAGTGACAACCCTACCCACCAAACTTCCATCCCACCATACCAGTAGGTCAGTGATTACTTTGTTCTCTTTCTTAAAATCAAACAACACAGGAGAGGACTGGAAATGATGAGGGAAAAATGAACAAATAATAATATTAATTTGATTTTCCAATTATTTATGTTAGATACTGTCACAGGTGACTAAGAGGCTATGTGACCAGGTCAGAGCACTGGGCCCCGTACACCATAGACAGGATTTCAACTTATAGAACAATAACAATAGTAGACATCACAATAACTTCAACAGATTGAAGTGAGAAAGAAGAATGCATCTCAATCCAGGCATTTAGACCACAATAACACAGAACATGCACCTAAAACAAATGAACAGTTTGTATCAAAGGCCATGTGCAAAAAAGTTAAATTCCAACATAAAAGTAGTCAGTCCTCTATAAAATCGTTCCCCATTTACTGCAAGGCCTTTGAAAGCAGAATATGTAATAGTTCTGTTGAGAAACTAAAGGTAAAATATTTATCTGACCGTTTTCATCCTGTAAAGCTATCATGGCTTTCTAAGAGATTAATGCTTTGGTAATACCTACCACTGTTTAATTTAAATGAAAAATAGCATCAGATTCCTCTTTCCCAAGGTTTTTAAGACAAGTGCTAAAACGTTATATATGTTTTCGTGGCCTAATATCCAAAGCCCTTATGTTTTAACAAAGAAAGTGTTTTTTTTTTTTTATACATTAAGGTTACCAAACAGGATAAAGTATTTTCAATTAGCTCTAAATGAGGTCTTCTTAATTATTGATGCCCCACTGTTCTCTAACATTGCCACAACAGTATCAAAGTTTGATTACAGCCGACAGCAGGGGAATCCACAGATACCGGTTTGAAGGTTGTTGACAGAGTGTACATGTGCCAAGGAAAAATCATTGTTATCCAGACAATACCCACTGATCCTTTCAAATTAATATTGAATTGTCACAATATTAACCAAGAGAGACATAGATTTTCCAAATATGAACAATAATTAGAAAAAAATAATCTTTTTTTGGAATTTCATCATTACAAGTTTTGCCTCAAATTGAATCCCTTAACCATTGTGGTTGTTTCTTCATTTCTTTTCATGTTGACCTGTAATTGATCTCTGTTTGATGTTTGTGTTCCAGATACAGTCAAGTTCCAGTGAAGCTCTTGTCTAGTTGCAGTCCAATGGGCTTTTACTGGGATAGCTCTGACTGAGCTGTTGATTGATTTAAAACAGGGGTTCTTAACGTTTTTCTGCTTTGAACCCCTTTAGCAGTCTGATGAAACCTTAGCACCTCTTCTCTGAGTAACGTTTTAAAATCATACATTAAAATGCACAGGGTTACAAAAAACCAATTAAATTGAAATACATTTATCAAATATTAATGTTTAAAAGTGAAAAAGCATGCTTTACGTTGTAAAGTTGACCATGCTATGTTTAACCTGTCATTTATAAATTATTCTTAGGTGTTTAAAAATTACCAGGGGGATTTACTGATTTAAATAGTCCATTCATCTACCTATCTGTTACCTAATAGCTTATCCTGTACTGGCTTGCAGGTGGCCTGGAGCCTATGGTGTAAGGAAACGTAGACAGGGCACCAACACGTCATAGTAATTTAAATAGTGTAGCATTCTATTATCACACAAGCACCTGTAATATATTCTTTTGTGATAATTCTGTAAAAGCTGATTTATTATTATTTTTTTTTCAATCAGTTGTCCCACTCAGGGTAATTGATTTAGAGCTTTGATAGAAGAGGACACTTCATGACCTATTTAAAGTGTCAATGCCACATGCACTGTTAAACCTCCATATAATAAAAGTAACCAAATAAATGTAATGGTCTCAGATAATGTTGTGTTTAGTTTAAGAGGTGGAATAGTGCATCTTGTTCCACAGCTGCTTTCTGGGTTTTGTATGTGGAAATTGTTAGTTTCATACTTGTTTTCCTCTAACAGAGAACACTTGCCCTTTAGACCAAAGCACTGTTGTGTTATATGTTGAGTCAAAACTGCCTTCTGGTGGAATGAGTAGGCTGGGGCGCAAACACATCACCCCACATTGCTGTGGACCACAAAGGGGAAAAACAAAACAAAAACAAAAGGACCTTTCATTTCAAAATTCTTCAAGGTAAAAAACATGCATTTTTTCTGTAATATGGTCAGGGACAAGTTGTCAGAAAACATTATGTTTCTTCACTGCTTAAGAAAATATAGGATTGAGTCACAAGTCCTCTGTCACCCAGCAATTGACTGCCTAAGCTCCTTACATCATTACATCGCTCGAAAGTGGGCGTCGTCCTGTCTGGGATTTGGACACACCAACCCGCTCCTCAGATCTGAGTTTTTAAAGAGTCTTTCTTGTTTTGCATGACTGTGGGATGATGATCCCTGTAAATACCACCACCAGGTTCCCTTTGTAGCGTATTGCAAAACATCAGAAAGACGTGTTTCCTCTATCACTGGCCTTCAGTGACAACCTCTTCAAATGTATTTCCTGGCTCTTGCAGCATGTTACACCTGAGTCAACCTATAAATCTAGTCCTTCCATAGATTGACACATTATTAGTGCAATATTATTTACACGTGTAATACTAGATAATGTACAATATGTTGATCATGTGAAGTACCACACATACACAAACTTAAAAAACATTTAAATATACACAATACTAGTATGCAATATTTACTTTTCCTGTTCATTAATATACTGTATTTTCATTCTATTTATTAGCTTATTGTTTGTGTTTTTTACAGAACAAATTACTATATGAGATGTCATTTTCTGTTAGTGAATGCTGGTCATAACAGCCCATGTAAGGTTAGAGTTTGAGTCCATATTTGGGAGATGTCTTCAAAATTTACCATTAGAGCTGTTAAAAATGCAACAAAGCTGGCATAATAATCTTACTTGGAAGCAGGGTTAGTATGTGGCTGCGACTGGAGTCTGAATGCAGTGATGTCAGGCCATTCTCTCCACAGTGAGAGGGATGAGTAAGACGCTGAATTACACTGTCACGCTGATTGGCGTGGGGAGGGTGGTAATCTGAGCCTGAGTTGTTCTGGGGGGGTAGGCTGAGGTACTGGGGGATGATCTGCAGTTGGGCACTGCTACTCAGGCCCACTGCTCTGTGTGTGTGCGCCAGCAGGATTCCTCTGGTGCACACTGGCACTTGGAGAAGGAAAAGCAATCACCTCAGACAGTTAGCGTGTGATTCGATTTGCCCTCCTCTCAGCATGAAGGCTGGCTTCACAGTCCTGACGCAAGCTTATTCTTTGTGTATGTAATACAGGAGAAGCACACGTTGAGTGTGTGGAAGAGCCAGGTGCTCATGACAAAAGTTAGCACAGTTCTGCTGAAGTACACATCTCAGCAGTTCTGAGACTGATACATTGAAACGAATAACAGAATTTGATTCCTGATTTCCCCAGGAGAACAGAGTGATAATTGTGTTATTTTATCATTCACGCTACAGAAAACACTGTTAAAATAAAACAAATAAATAAAAACGCAAATTAAAATAAATTAAATTAAAGTGTTTTTAAGATCCTACTGCTAACCTTCATGCATGTTTACATTGTGCAGCATGGAAACAACTTTGCTCTAAAAAGGCACATTCTCTGATGTTATTGACCATCTCAAAGACAGCTGTTACAGAAAATTTGACAAATTGTAACGTAAAATAGGCCATGCATCTTCATTCTTTAGCACATCTGCACCCACTACATCTTCCCTTCGTTTGAGTCATATGTCACGTCCCTCTTCTCCCAAATGTATGTACACTAAAAATGTTTTCCTATAGTGAGAGATGTGTAGCATAATTGAAACATATTATACCAATGACTGACAATAATAACTACAACACAGGCAACAACAAGAAAAACACTTTACAAAATCTGATGCATTCAATAATTATAGTATAGTTAACCATTAATCACCACATTCATACAGGCCATGCATGTAGTTTTTTTCTAGTACACAGAGGTGATGTGTGTGTGTGTGTGTGTGGGTGTGTGTGTGTGTGTGTGTGTGTGTAAAAAACAGTCTCAGCTTCATACCTTATTCCATTCTTTAAGATGAAGTACTGACATACCAGTAAAATAAATACCCAGAGACAAGCAGAGCACAAACATAGGAACAATTATTTTCTTAAGTAGATGAGGTGGCAGTAAAGACGTAACTTCCTGGATGATTTGTGGCTTTTTGCTTTCAGAGACTTAAGGGATTTAATGTCGGCTGCTAACCCATCAATGCATGGCCACACTTAAAGTTATAAATCTTTCTTCCTATTTTGTTTTCCAAACAATGCTGTAATGCAACAACATTAATTTTAAGTGCAATGACAAACATTGTATGTATCACAGTAAAAGAGCTCAGAAGCAGACTGTACAACTTCTAAACAGTTTCAGCATCCATAAAGTCTATGCAGTTACATCATTGTCTTGTATAATGTTTATGCACTTCTTTCAGATTTTACACTTATGACACCTGATTATGCTTGTAATTAAAATATTGGCCATATATTCAAGTTTATAATGAGGATTGCAAATTTAGTTTGTTTTGTTAAGAAAAAAAAAATTACATTTATTTCTCTGGGATTAGAAGAAATGTTATCACTTTCTCAATGTTATCACTGTTTCAGTAAACAGCACTCCATGTTACATTAGTATTACATTGCATCACCCATGTGTTTGCAAATAAATTAACATAAACTCGAAACCATCTCATAAGTTGACTCAATACAGTCAACTTATTTCTTATATTGCCTCTATGTAACCAACGATGAAATAGCAGCAAAGAGGGTATTTTGCTTTTGAAAAAAACTATAATCTTCCATTTTCCCTCTCCAATCTTAAGGAAGTCAAAAAGCACATTTACTCTGCACTGCATTAAACAGTGCCATGTCTGTGCCCTTCTGTGTATTAATATTCATCATCAGCAGGGCTCGCTGCTAATCGCTGGCTTGCAAGCGCTGGACTTTGTGATCACACTGAGCGGAGCAGTGCATCTGCCTCTTCTCTGGCAAGTAGCCTTCACTCACTGCAGCAAGCCAGTCCAAACCGAGAGATATCGCGCCTTTTGCATTTACGATTATATGCACTTAATAGCTGAATATGTGTTTACATAACCTACGTAGCATGGCTATTGCCCACAGAGATTGATGAACAGATTTGAAAATATTCATTAGGACACCAACACCATTTTGAGGTCTTTTTGAGCTGTTCTGTCACACTTGTATCTCTGAGGACTCATGGACTGTTGTCATGCAAACAATCTACAAACGAATATGTAAATATTAGATGTCTTAAAATGGAATTTTTATTTATGAATCCTAGTCAGTGTATTTTTTTGCAGGCGGGATATTGTGAGCGTGCATATTTGACAGTACAGTCAAGACTAAATTGAGGTGTACAGCGGTTTTACATGTTTTGGAAAAATCCTGAATAATGCATTGAATTTAAATTTTGCATATTTGAAAAAGAAAAAAAATACATTTGGGTTTAGCCAAGGGTAAATCGGCTTGTGTTTTCCGTAAGCTCTCGAATGTGTGAACTGAAAGAGCAGTTACTTCCTAAAGGCAGAGCCTTATGACTTCTCATCATTTGGATATTGGGGGAATAGATTTCAGTGCTTTATCCCAAATCCAATGACATGAGCTTGTTAGTATCACCTGAGGTAGATGGAAAACAATTCTCCAAACTAACACCAAAGTCCTGAGTGAACATCTTAAATTTCGTCTCTGTCATCAGATTATATACATGATGATTCCTCCAGAAATTATACTGATTACTTAAATCTGATTTAAATTAAATCTTTTAATATTATGTAAACTCTGAGCAATATTAAAACGTGAACTGTGATGATTTAAAATGAAAACCAATTTAGATATTTTTAAATAATATTTCTGTAGTAAATAAGACTCCTGACAGTGACACAGGGTACCCAGTCATGTAAACAGAGGCCATCTGCTGTCCTCAGTCACTCATCACTGCAATTGTGATAAGCCTTACATTGACCAGTGGCAGACTCTGATGCACTGCTGTCAAACTTTACAATGTGCCATTTGCTAATTAACGCAGCATAGTACCGCTGGTTCAAACACAGAAAAATTTAAAACCTTATTGCATAGATCATGGGGGGAGACCTCTTTAGTCCTAATAAAAAGGGGTACTGCTCAAAACTCACTGTGATTCCACATTGCACCGGTAATAAACTTCTCACACTGCATCCATCTAGGCCGTTTAATCCATGGCAGTACGGTGACTAAAATGCCTGTTACAGGAAAATGTGAGCCAAAAATGTAGTTTGCAAACTCCAAAAAAAAAACACATATGTTTCATTACAGATAATTTCTAGAGTATCTATGTATGGGAAAAGTGAGTCTAGAAATGCTCGCTACATAATTTTCAAATTAGTTTAACATTTTTTAATTATTTGGGCAAACATAAAAATAAATAAATAATATGCATTGTTGTATATATATATAT
>JABJVR010000033.1:1421364-1445124 GCA_025773905.1 Chitala chitala | reverse complement strand
CAGACCCAAGGCAGGAATTGAACCCCAGGCCTGGAGGTGCACGGCAACAGTGCTAACCACCACGCCACCGTGCCACCTAATGATAAAACATGACAGAATAAATGATAACCTCCCCCAAAACTGACAACGATGTTTAATAACAAATATAAATTATAAATCAAATACATTTTAGTCTAAACAATAGACACCTTCCAGTTTGTAATTAACTTCAAATGCCAGTTATTCTTCACATTAGTGATTTTAAAGAAATCACACTAAAGTCCAACCCAAATGAGAAGCACAACACCAACATCTTTAAAGGTTTCCACCACTGCAGGTAGAGAAATTCTTGATCACTGCTGAGTGAAATAATAATAATAGTAATAGTCAGTCAGTCATCTTCTATACCACTTTATCCTGTTAAGGGTCATGGAGAAGCCTGGAGCCCATCCCAGAACACAGAAAGCACAGGGCAGGGGACACCCAGGGCAGGGCACCAACCCACCACAGGGCACACACACGCACTATGGGCAATCTGGAGACACCAATCAACCTAACCCGCATGTCTTTGGACTGTGGGAGGAAACCGGAGCACCCGGAGAAAACCCACCAAGCACAGGGAGAACATGCAAACTCCACGCACACAGACCCAATGGGGGAATCAAACCCCAGGTCTGGAGGTGTGAGGCGACAGTCCTAACCATCAATATGCTGCAATAATAATAATAATAATAATAATAATAATAATAATAAATTTGTGACAAGATGACAGTTTAATTGCTCTCAGATTAATATAGAATCTGACTTTTGATGTGACCCCCCCATTAGGCGTGGAGAGGGTATGTAGAGCAGTGGCAGTCAAAAGCAAATAAAAACACAGAACATATATGCCTCATTTAACATCTTAATTCATGAATGCAATTGTTTATAATTGTTTCTGTTTACAAGTAGTCCCTGCTGTTATATACAGTTTTCAATAAACTGGGTTATATTCAGGATGTGTGGATTCATTATTCAGCAAGCAGGATGATTAAACCATTTCCACATGCATACGCAGCAAACAGCTCAAAAGCAGCAAACCCCCAGGACACACAAACAGAGACGCCGTGGCAAGTTTGTCATGTTGTATCAAGAAAAAGAAAATAAATTAGAAATAGTAACAATAATAATAATAAAAAAAAAAAAAATCTGCAGCAAAGTTTGGCCCGCAATGGAGGAGAAAAAAAGCTTTCGTAACTAACGGCAACAGAATGCGAGCGCGAGCGAGTTCCACGAACACCAGCGAGCTCCACGCGCTCGGTCTTACCGCCAGTAGCACTGCAGAGCTCTGCCCTTTCGCTTTCCTTTTGGTGTCTGACGTTAAAAGCAGGCGGCCGGCCGTCGCTCCAACGCGCAGTCAAACATAACACCTACCCGGACTATAAAGTGCAAACATGTCAGGAGTATCTTAAGAACTCAGCTACTACTGCTGCACTCGTTAAATTCCGTTCTTTTCGTCTCAGTTAGCCATCATAAACTAACGGGACCTGAATCGGTTTAGTCATCGCACCCCTACTTTTTTCTCTTCTCCGTTTAAATACCAGTGCATGGACGGGGATTTCCTTGTGGTGACTTTTTCTGACTTTTTTTGGTGACCGTGGGCGAGTCACATATTTTCCTAGCGATCACACTTAGGGACCATCTTAAAAGTTGTATTATTATCACACAGAAAAGCGGATGGAAATAAACACCTCCACAATAAAGTGCTGCATTATATACGTAAAACAAATGCTCTCATTTATCGCACTTCTGCTACGAGTACCAGTAAATTAAGACTTAAAAAGGCATTTATTTAACAACGTGAGAATAGTACATGCAGTGATCCCGTTTTTCCCATAATAGTAGGTGACGGTCCATGATGCAAGATACAAAATATAAAAAGAAACAAAAGCAGTCTGGAATCGTTTATTGTTAACCAGTTTATATTTTGTTATATAAAGCCTACAAAAAGCCGACAAGCCTACAAAAGCTTGTCATCACCCACAAAGTCATGTTTTTGCTAGAAGCTCACTTCAAATTTTATAGGTAGTATAAGATTTATTATACAGTCACATTGACAATGTCAATATTTGTTGTGTTCTGTGCATAAAAGTTTATACTATCAAATGGTTTCTATTTCCCTACTCCCCTCCTGAGTGCAACCATCCGTTTTTGGCGACTACAGCTTTGAAAACTTTTGACACTGTCAGTTTCTGGTGGAATTCAAGGAGAATTTTCAGCCATGACTTCAGTAGTTCTTCCCAGAGATGTGACTAGCTTGTGGGGTATTTATGTTTGACCTTATACACGCTCATCCCTCAAACACTTGATAGAGATCTAGCAAATGTGGAAGTCAGTGCACCAACAACAGTACTTTAGTTTCCTCTTTTGTCACAAATAGTAATATCTAGAATTATCCTGCTGCATGATGAAATTTGCAGCAAAGTTTGACCACAGGGGACGGCATGTTGTACACCAGTAGTGACCGTTCTAGTTTAGTATTCCTTGCATCCTTACAAATCTTCCACCTCAATGGCTCTGAAGCAGCCTCATTCTATTCCCTCAATGCTTGACAGAAAACAACTTCTTTCACTTCATTCAGCATCATCCATATATACTACTTTTTAAGTTACCCACCATCTAACTTTTATTGCACATTTTAACGTTGTGCCAGTTTTAGCTATAGCTTCTATAACCACTACTTCTACAGTCAGCATCCCAGTCATCTTCTCAATGCTGCAGACAACACTGGTATTTCACATGAAAGTTTTAAGGAAACTGCCAACTGAGGACATGTGAGGCATCTGGTTTTCCTTTTACAAAACCTTAAGTTTTTCCTCTCACAAATTCAATTTGTACTTTTAAGACAATACTGGACACCTTTGTGTACGAATCATTGTATATGTTTCTTCACAATCTCATGCATGGAATAACACTCTGAAAGACAAACTAGCATGTGTCATGAGAGAATGGTTTCGTTTTGGCCATTTTTTAACTCAAATTTTGGGAATCCCATAACTTTACATTTCAATTAAAATAGAAAAACATTTCAGCTGTGAAAAAGCAACTGTAAAGATTTCCCAGTAAACAGTTGGTATTTACAAGTTAAAAGAGCATTATGATTCTACAGTAATGGTAAGTAAAAAGACTATTTAGCAGTAATATGTAAATATTATAAAACTGTCATTTCAAGTTGTAATATCAATTTGCAACAGTAGTAACAAAGTGCTGGCCATATTTTAAATTAATTGTATCGTGTACCAATGGAAAAATTACAAATGTCTTGAAGCAGCAATAGAAAGGTGGAATGTAAAGATTAGAGCTGGGGGAAAAAAAAAAAAAAAAATAGTGTCAAATCTTTTATACAAAAATTCTGGGGAACACTGGTTACCACATCCTTATTACCAAATCAAGTTATCAAATCATCCTTATCACCAGGAATCAAGCTATACTTGGTGACAGACATATGTTTCATAGACATACGCTCCATCTAGTGCTCGATTTTATATTTTTCCTTTTTAATTAGGACAGTAAAGATATCAGCATAAAGCAAATGTAGAGATCTGGCAATATTTTACATTAAAAAATTTATTAATGTTTTTACAATCCACCACTTCAAAGTAAAACAAATTTATGGCATTTATAAAAGACAGATTTTCCTTCTCATCACAAAAAGATCTAAAACATAGGAGGAGCATTCAAGTAACAACAAACAGAAATGGCTAACACCAAGGTCTCTGAAGCACCCAAAACATACAGACAATGACTGATTCAGACAGTAAGACATATACAGAAAAATAGAGCTGTGCCCAAAGCATCTTTTTCCTATTAGGTCAATCGTGATCATCAATGGCATGTCCACAAAGAAGTGGAGACAACTGTAAAAGTTCAAGGCCTTCTTTAGGATCTGTATGGCTTGTTCCCTGAATCACATTTAGTCCTCATGAATGTTGAAAAGCTTGGCAACTTCATTCAAATCTGCATGCTCCTCCCCATCCTTTATAATCTGTAATTTGGAAAGGAGGAGGTCAGTCTGGTCACTCATACCCATACACAACATGTTATGCGCATGTCTTTTACCCATCTCAAAATCAAAAGCACTAAAAATGGCAAAATGTCAGAATATAGGTTTAAAAAAAAAAAAAAAAAAAAAAAAATCATCAGTAAAGATACCAAATTTAATAACATCGGTACACATTACACATTTAGGCCATTTTCAAAAATGCAGAAGAAAAACAAACCTTTCTAGCAACGGGCATTCTGTTGAAGACATTCCACAGAATAATGCCCACAACCACTTTATCTCGCAAATAGAAGATGACTCCCTTCCCATAATCCTCTCCCTGCTGGGGAGCACGAGGAGCTGCTGTGGTAGGGGGTGCTTCAGTGTTAGTGCTGGCTACCGCCTCAGTCTCACTCTCTGACCGGATGCCAGTTCCTAATACCAACATTTTCAATTTGTCATTGGCAGATAATTTAAATAGCAAAAGTTCATACATTTATTTTTTGTGAACTGTAAGCAATGAAAACATCTATACATAAAACATTTACAGTTCAGAAATGCAGAAAGACTGGTGTGACCATCTTTATTACTGCAAAATGTTGCATATGAACCTCTTGTAATGGAAACACAAACACACTTGAATTTCTGAGATTTAGTTATATCGCCATATTCACCTACATAGTAATTTGTAGTAGGTATTTTTCCAATTACCATGTATCAGTTCATATGGAGACCATCTCTACGGGTTACCTAGTACCTCAACAGGTTAGCAGCAGACATAAAAAAACCTAATGGAAGCACTGCCTAGTGTCATCGTTGTGGTCAATTTCACTATAAGCAAGGGGGCGAAAAAAAAAAAAAAATTCCTTTAGAAATCTTTCCACTTTGGTGAATAAAATAGGAGAGGGTGTTAGGTGTTCAGCACTGACTTAACTGTATAATCACCTGAAATAATCATGTCTAATACAGGATTACCATAACAGTATAATACAAGCCTACTGCAGTTAAACCCATTTACAACGCATTTAGTGGGGCACTTTAAAACCATATTGTGCAAAGCTAAACATCTGTTGAGTGAGTGTGGTTTGGATGACTGTACCCGATTCCTCTGTAGCAGCTTTGGGCGTGTCTTTAGCTGTAGCTTTTGCAAACACGCCAACTGTTGGAAGGCTGCTGTCCACAATTCCGATGGCTTCATAGCCTACATCTGGGCCAAGGTCACTCCTAAAATGGAAGATAAAAAAAACTGCTCTGACATCTACGGAACAAAATCAAAGCAGATCTTTGTTTTTTTGGGAACAGTATTCAATCTCACCAGAACATGGACTGGTGCCAGTATGGCTTGCTGGCTCCTGTCATGTTCTCCCCAGCAAGCCTGCCGCTCACCACAGCGTGATCGTGGTGTTCCACCCGCCGACGGCCCAGCCTGATGTCATAGAAGCAGGCCGCATCACCAGCCTGTGGGAAAGGAGGACCGCTTTAATGTTTTGAAGATACAATGCTCCAAATAAAAGCCCCAGCGGTGTAATAAACATACCACCCATATGTTGGATCGAGCTTGCAGTTCTGCGTTGACCCTGAATCCACCAAAGTCAGAGTCCACCTCCAGTCCAGCAGACTTTGCAAGTTCAACACTTGGCTCCAGCCCTACAGCAGCTACAACATGATCTGTCTTCACCTAAGTTAAGAACAATAAGATAAAACATACCACACATCTACAGCACTAATGGTCATTCATAATCCCACAAGAAAGATCAGCAATGCATTTGCCCTATTCTGGACAACCAACTAAATACTTAAAACTTAAAGGTGATTTCAGTGTGATATTCAGCCATACATGAAAGAGCTAAAAGTTGCACTTACAATACGGCCATCCTTCAGTTTTATTTCCACTGTGCCATCGCTGTACCTGACACTCTTCACTACAGCTTCAGTCATCACATTTACCCCCTCTGTAATAATAAAAAGCAAAGTAAAGTGATGCTACTGGAAAGGTGAGGCGGGATGGAAAAATCTATTACCTCTAATTCCATTAACATAAAGCACTGAAAGGTCTCAAACCACCATATTCAACAGAAGTATGTCATTATGATCCTAGACTGCAGGCTTTCTTGCTGTTCCACATACACGTAAAAGTGTTAAAGCTAAAACATTTAGCTACATAGATTATGGAATAGCCTGTCTGGCTATGCACAGGGCGTCAAATCAGTCTCAAACCAAAGATGTAGTCGTTTGGTTTAGCCTTCCCACAACAACCTCCAGAGCTCACTGTAATTAACACTGCTGGTGCTGCTGTACATGTCTACGTGTTTTATGACTGCCAGTGTAAGTCTATTATGCACCAACCCCTCTTTTGCAATTGTTCTCCACCCATCTACTTGGTGTCTAGGCACTTTCTGAGCAGGATGCGTGGTGCTAGAATCGTTGACACCCAGAGTACCCACTGTGGATGAGGCCTTCACCCAATGAACCCTGAAATCCTACAGAGATTTATACATCTGGTACAAGGACAGACATTATATTGCCATTGAAAAGTATAGAGTCATTATATTAACACTGTATTCTGTAACATTAGCATGCCCAGTGGGGTTAGGAAGTTAGTCGGCGTTGGGGCTCCTGAAGTGTTTAAAAAATAAATAAATAAATAAATTTATCTTTTCCTGACCTTTTCTCACTTTCTCAGTTGTCCAGTTGCTCAGATACTCTGGCAGGACTTTCCCCATATTGCCCTTTTCAGGGAACATCTGAACAACTTCCAAACCAAACTCCTTTGCTGATTGGGGGTATAAAAACAGTAAATCATTTAGTCCCTGGTTAAAGACGAGTAATGTTCACAGCAAATACTACATCAGGACAAAAAACATTTAAACTGTACTTACATCTTCTGCCCAAGGCACATGCCAACTCGCTGCCCAGAAATCCACCACCAATTATGGTAATCGACTTGACTTCTCTGGATATCCTCTCCAATGATCTGAAGTCTTCAATCTACACAGTTAACAGTGAGCCTGCATAATGATACACTTGAGCACATACTACATTCGTCCGACTCAAACGGTTCTTTTATGAGTCATTAAGGTGTGGTTCGAGAACAGCACAAAAAAAAGCATAATCCGGCCAGGGAAGTCCTGTCCATAGCTGGCATTCAGAGCCTGCCGTTAGACACCATGACACGATGTCTCAGAAATGCCATTTGGAAAAAAGTTAACAAAAATGCACATTTCTAAATTCTAGGAACATATTTTCTCAGGCCATCTGGTTAATCAGCTCCAAAGCAATGACTCAGTTGTTAAATGAACAAGGTCCAAGATGACACTTCTTAGAAAATTACAGTACAAGTGATATGGTAAATCCTTTGTTTAAAAAACTGTTCATGCTCTCTTGACATTTAAAAGAGTCTGCGTCAGCCTCTGTTACCTGAAAAGTAATACCATAGTTACCATAGTAATTACAGCAGTATTCATTTGAAAATAATGTTTTCCCATGTCTAAAAACTGGGGGTTGAGAGAAAACAAAGGGGTAGGAGTAAAATTTGGGACCTAAAAAATACTCCCAAACATCCGACAGTTTCTGGCACTTTCCATTTCCCTCCATTCCTCCAGTATACAGCCAAAAACGTCTCAGTGCTACAGGGAATATTGTGAAGTGCTGCTGCTCAGTTCCCTGAACCATAAGGCAAATAATCATAGCAGAAAATTTGCCTTGAAGATTTTTGTAAATTGAATTATTTAAATTACACAGGCGCATGCACACAGACACACACACACAGGTGCATACAGACACACACCATTTACTATACATTATATATAAACACCAGTAAACATGGAGCTAGGCTCACCAGACCCCCCCCCATGTGGATTTCTCTCAGAGTATTTAGCTCAAGAAAGGTTAGTTTTGAGTGTTAGAAAGGCTGTGTTATTCAAATGAACATTAAGGTGCACAGCAGTTCTGCTTTAAAGGATACCCTGGGGACAAGCCATGTAAAATCCACTGAAGTGAATTATTCACTTAACTGAACTTTGTTCTACATGCTAAAAGATATCTGTTTGCTAAACTCTCGAGTGAACCATCCTAGGAAAGGCTCCTCCACATCACATGCGTGACCAGTTCTCTCTCGTTTTATGTACAGATTGATGTTATTCTGCCAACTGGAGAACTTTTACTGAAATAACTCATTTACAGTGACTGCTCACTACTGAAAGATTAGACAACAGCAGTGTCATAGGGGTTACACAAAATGTTCATCAGGCTGGGATGTAGAAGTCTCCTGGTTCAAATCCCAGCCCAGTCACCTGGCTCACTGTAACACGCATATTAAATGTTGCAAGTCGCTTTGGATAAAAGCGTCTGCAAAATGACTAATTATAATTATTGCTAGACTGCAGTACTTGTTCAGGTCATGAACATCATAATAATGTTTAATATCGTAATGCTTAATTATGGCAAGTGACTGTAACCATTTCAAATATTTGTAATAATCCAAATCAGACTATGTTAAAATTGAGATAGTAAACCTGCCAAGTATTAATAAAAAATAAAATAAAAAAATCTTAAACCATGAGCTTAACGAACATGTCGGACCAAACTTAACTCGCAAGCACTGTAGTGAAACAAATATCTAAAAGCGAGAGTGAGAGAAATGGAAAGTACTTACTTTCCTAAAGAGGGTTGTATGCTTCATAATGTCTTCTCCTGCCCTCTCGATAACTTGCAGGTTTCTTGGAACTCCGCCTGAGGCCATTCAAAAAAACAAAAGCATACACACATGAACTTTGTTTTCGACGGCCTGGAACAATCACCAATCACATCACATTTACCCCACAAACAAAATTTATACATTTAACACATGCATGCTTGCACAAGTGTTAATACACACATTCTTCACAGCACGATTCCACCCAATCGTGAACAAGTCCTGCACTCAGCACCACTAACAAGCCTCACATGGTGGACATTAATGCTCATCTCCTCTTACCAGTGGCAATGAGGCATTTGTCATAAGAGATTTCAGTGTCATCATTCAGCCGCACTTTGTTGCCCCTCACATCCATATGCATGACCTATGAAAGGAAGAAACACTGTAAAGTGGGGGGAGGGGGGTACCAGGGAAGCACAAGTACCTGTGAAGCACCCGCCTTCACTAAAGCCAAGCATGGTTCTGTAAATAAAGCTCACCTTTTTACCAGTCAGAACCGCTACACCACCATTCTCAACCACAGACAATTCTTGAGGAGACACATAGAATGATGGAGGCTGAAAATAAATGCTGTAAACAGGGTTGCAAGGGGAAAAAAAACAAGTCAAACACAAATCAAAACTTAAAATGACAACAGTTGTGGCTAGAGAAGAGCTTGTATACTTCATGAATATTTAGGTGTAGTGATGCGGGGGATAAACAGATTCTTTGTAGTATACAATAAGAAAACATTGAGACGAACCCAAAGTCTTCAGTGGAAGACCCATACCTTCTCTCTTTGCCATTCCACTGCTTAAAACGCAGTGTCTCTATCACGCTGCGATCGTCAGAGAACCACAGCTCTTTGGAGAGGGGGGGGCGCATATATGGCAGGTCCATCTCCTCTGTAATGATCAGCACCTGTGGACAAAGCAATGCAAACCCAATGCAACAGATCAAACTTCTGAACAATGTCTCACCTCCTAAACCTTAAAGACCAAATAGGGCAATTCTAGTGTTCAGAACAAAGAGCTGTCTTGACTTTCAGGCACAGTTCAGCTCACTTGGTAAGTCGACAGAAATAAAAGATGTATATGTCTGGCATGTGTACGTGTGTTACGCCATAGACAGCAGCGCGCTAAAATACAAAGCTCAGCAAGTCCCACAAAGGCACTTCTGACAAGGTACTAAAGATGCATTTTAACATGGAAACCAGTCATTTATACGGTTATACATAAAAAAAAAAAAAACACTTATGTGGAGATGGCAAATGAAATGAACAACAGCAACCCAAATAAATTAAAAAAAAAAATAAATAAATAAATAAATAATAATAATAATCATAAAATCCAAAAGCTTTGAAGACACTTTTCTGTGAATGACAAGACACTGCTTCTGAACACAACTCCAGCTCTCAGCCAGAATACTGACCCTGGCGCCTGGATCCCGAGCTCGGATGGACCTGGCTGCTGCAAAGGAAGCTGTACCACCACCAATCAGCAGGTAGGGGGCATGAGTGGGCAATTCCGGAAGCATCACGGTCTGAACGTCTGAAGCTTCTGTTGCTGCAGAACAGGTCAACAAAATAAAAACGTTAACAAATGTGACAGTCGAGATGTGCTCAGCTGCCTCAGGCCTGAGGGACAGACGGTGCCATTTGTAGCTCTCATTCACATGAACACACTAAATTACCAGATGAAAAGAAAAGCTCAGATTTAGATGTACACAAAGAGGCTGGATGGCATATGATAAACCCTTATCCTGCGCTGTCCAGCCTTACCAAAACTGAAAACGTTTTAGCAGACGTAACCTCAGAGATAGAAAAGTGAACCAAGTGACAAAAATGAGCACCGAGTGCAGAAAGCAGAAGGTCTGTTCCCATAACCGAGGTGACGGAGAAAAGGGTCGTGTGTAAATTAGGGCTTCTCATGTGTCCATCGCTCCTGGGTTCCTGTCTTACCGCTCTCGGCGGCGGGTGTTGATGGCCACTCAGCTGACTCTGCTGTGGCTTTTTCAGCTGCTAGTGTAGGTTCTGTCAGTGCGGCCCCAATGGCAGGTCACTCTGTTAAACTGGTTTCTAACACAGGTCTCAACATCATTCCAAAACTAAAACATACACTGAAAAACATCTTCATTCTTCTTTTTGTGTTTAACGCTAACAGGCACTGGTGCTGGATTGTGCTTCTGAAGTACTTTTGGGACTACATCAACAGCTGGAGAGCAAGGCCTGCAAGCAGGGCTCAAGGAAGTTTTAAGGATTTAAGAGTTTTAACAAAATTATTCATCATAAAATTCTCTTCACAGGCCTTTTCACTTTCAGCTTCATGATGGGAAACATCTTCTAGTTTAGGTTCAATAACCCAACTATTACAAAAAAGGAATAACAGAATGGCACATCAATCCAACATCTTGCCATAACTGAAAGGAAGGGTGACTTTTCAGGTTCATTCACCATATCACGCCACTGGAAAACCTTCAGAGCATGACAGGTCTATACCCAACTTTTAAATCTTACCATGCTCCATTACCAGGACAGAAGATGTTTCCTTCACGTCTTCAGATGAGGCCATTTCTGATGTTTCAATTTCTGTCATCATGACCCATATGTTAGCAAACAAAAAAGCACAACAGTACGCAAAAAAAATTCAATCTCACTGAAAAGAATATATATTATATTATATATCACTTTCCCTATATCTGGGCAAAAAGATTTATAGAAAGAAAACTCTCAATTGTCAAAAAAGGTTTTAACGTGTAGGTAGTGGGGGTTAATATAATGCGTGGCATGAATGAAAGCCAAAAGCTAGTGGAACAGAGAAAACATAACTAAGCCCCAACCACAAACTAGTTTCCACTGTAAACAAACATAACCCTTAACGTAGTCCTCCACTATCAACATTTGACAGGGATGACTCAAAAAAATGCCTGCTTTGGAGAATGGTCAATAATTCTTAAAACACCCATTTAGCAATGAAAAAGGTCAGAGGAGGTGTTACAAGTTAGTTGTCAGTCATCACCATTTAAGGAAGAAAAAAAATGCCAGCATGAGAATGACAGAGAAGGACAGATAACAATGACAAGCTGACAAACCAGGCTACAACGAGTGAAAAAAATAACAAAACAGACATTGCCCGACTTGAAGCACAAAAACACCACATGCAGCTCTATACACAGGATGCTCTTCACACACGTGTAGGTGTGACATGCTGGGAACTAAACTAACTCTACTTCTCGCTGTACACACCGACAATGGCTAGGGCAGGGGTGGCCAACCACGGTCCTGGAGGGCCCCAGTGGGTGCAGGTTTTTGTTTCGGCCAATTCAGCCAATTAAATTTGCCCACTGTCTTAATTAAATATCAGTGACATCATTGTTCATCCTTGTTCTCTACACTTAGTCTGTGCTTAGTTGTTTTAAATGATTGTGAGTTAAAAGTAAGACTCTTGTGCTTTATGATCAGTAACATCATTATAAACGATTCCTCTCTAACTGCAGAATTATAGCAGAAAATGTGCAAATAATCATCAAGGTCTTGAATTCTAACCCGTCATTACTAATTGTATTTGCATTGACATAATAAATGAATAGCAGAAACAGGTGCCAATAACAAAGAATGCCTAAGTAGTGACTTAAGTGATTATTAACAACAAATGGAACAAATGTACCATATCTGTTAAAACATGTTTAAAAACTTAAGCAACATCAGTAGGTCTTTGTCATGCTTTTAAAATTCTTATTTAAAACAATTAAATGTTATTGAGAATTATTGGATTAACACTGTAATTATACAAAAAGGTCAATGTTTAATTGACATTAAGATTCAATTAAAAGCCGAAATTGGCTGAAGCTAAAACCTGCACCTACTGGGGCCCCCCAGGACCACGGTTGGCTATCCCTGGGCTAGGGCTACGCTACAATGCACATCACTTTAAATTCAAGAATGGTAAAACAGCAGGGTTCTACTTTTAACTCTGACAAGACAAAGAACCTTGGCCTCCTGGACCTGTTCCTGGTATGTCTGAAATTGTGGTCTCCTGGGAAACAGGAGGCTCCAAGTTCTTCCCCTCTGCACCCCCCTTGTCCTCCTCCTCCAGTTTGGGCCCTGTGCTCAGGGCTACCACGACTGCCTCTTCAGAAGGCTGCTCTTTGGACTCTTTGAGGTGAGAGATCGCATGTAAGATAAGCATGTTATGAACAGCGTACTCCTCAAGGGGGGTTTCATGGCATGACCAAGGTCAAGGTGCAAGCTGTGCAAAGCTGTAGTAGCCTAGAAACTATGAAAAGCTAAATAATCGCAAGACAATGAAATGGATGGAGCTGGCAGCAAACGACTCTATGCACAAAAGACTTCCAGTTTTATTACTGGCCCAATTGTGTCTCATAATTCATAAGTTTCACAGCTATATCCTTGTATCCCCAGTGAGCAAAAATACAAGACCTACAGAGATCCTGACACATAAGCATTAAAAATTACATACATAAATATGGGGTTTGGTTGAATTTTAATTTTGCACACAAAAAGTTAGCAAAAAAAAAAAAAAAAAAAAAAAGGAAGGAAGGAAGAAAACTTCCAAGCATATTTAATATACTGGAAATTGAGCATTTTCTCAGTTACAAAAAGGGATTAAATGTAAAGAGAAAACTATCAAGAAACTGAGTATGGTGTAGTTTTTCAAATAAAAAGGTGGCTAATTATTTCTGGCATCACTTTGTGCATACAGGCCTATAACAAAAACACTATTATCACATACTTAACAACATAGTGATCTGTGGAACTGCAATACAGAAAAAACACACTGCTTTTTACATTCAGCTCGGAGAGGAAAAAAAAGCATCCATTAAGAGTGAAGAACTGGGTCAAAAAGAGCAATAGGGCAATGTTATCTATCCATCCATCCATTATCTTAACCGCTTATTCCTGGTGAGGGTGGCGGGGAAGCCTGGAGCCCATCCCAGAGCACATAGGGCGCAGGGCAAGGGACACCCTAACCTGCAAGTCTTTGGACTGTGGGAGGAAACCAGAGCACCCAGAGAAAACCCACCAAGCACAGGGAGAACATGCAAACTCCACGCACACAGATCCAAGGCAGGAATTGAACCCCAGGCCTGGAGGTGCGCAGCAACAGTGCTAACCACCACGCCACCGATTCTGCGTATATTATAATATATCAATATATTGCAAAATTAAAAAAATGCATACAAGTAAGGCTGGGTGGTTTTCTTCACTGTATGCAAAATTGATGGCCTGTACATTCAGGTCATTGGTTAATCACAGAAGAACATAGTATTTGATTAATTTATTTTACATATTTCTTTATGGCAATTATCTGTATATTTCTACAAACTTTTTTTGTATTCATTTACTTTGGCAAATTATTCGCGGTTTGTAAAGTCATATTTGGAGTAGACTATATTCAGCATTGAGATGAAGCCAGGATTTTCCACTGTATATACGGCCACCGTATCTTTGAAAGCATCTTATGAAACATGTTTTCTTTCTACTGTGGCCCCTTCTTATATATGCAGTATGCAATAGGAAAATTACACCCCTAATGTTATCTGCTTTTTAGCAGGCATTTTCAGATCTTGCAGAACAACACACCTCTCCGACTCAGCTGTAGGCTTGCGTTGGAGATGCTGGAATAAAGACTGTCATACTGCCAGGGGGGGAGTGGGGGGGGCGTTGAATATGAAATTTTCAAGCAGAAAACCACACTTACTTTCTGATGTTTTGGTGACTCCTTTGGCTGAAAGAAACCATTTAAATTTATGTGACTTCTTTAAAAACGGCAATATTAGTTAATACAATCATGCAATATGCCTGTTATATTATTTTAATGTTCAATTGGAAATGCACTAACAAGCTATCGGTATGAGCCAATACAGAAACAATTGGCCATCAGCCAGCGGTTAAAAAGGAGCAAATATTTACCCAGCTTGAGCACTGTACACAACACGTGCACATATGCTACCTATGCAGGTGGAAACATGTGTTCTGTGTGGAATTACTTTAACTTGTAAAAATTAAAATAGATATGCATTTTGACAACACTGCTCTGAAAATTTCATGAGAATAACCTATTATTAAAAATAAACACCTAATTCATTGCTGTTGTATGCTAGATTGCTGTTGTAAGCCAGAGTTGGTACTAGCCAAAAACGGATTTGATTTTATACATTTTTTCAATGCAATTTATTTCTTATGCATTAGAGTAGATGGTCCTTTTATAGGCCCCGAAACAATCAGCGATCGGCATCAGTTCCAGAAACAATCAACAACTGGTATCGGCTAGAAATTTCCTTATTGATACGTCATTACTACTATCAATTCGTCAATGAGTATTGGAACACAAACACGAAGAAGGGCAAAGAAGTTTATTTTTAAACGTACCTGTAGGTTCTGCATGTAAGGGCGCTACAGATTTTTCTGACATTTTCTCTGATCTGGAACCAATTTCATGAATCCGATCCTGGAATCTCTTTTTATCTTCTGACAATAACCTGTAAATCTTTCAGGCAAGAAAAACAAAATCTGACAATACAATACTGCACGGTAACCAAAATTATAATATTCCATGTGGGCTGATTGGTTATTATCTAAAAACGTTAATAAAAAACTAAATTAACATTTACATAATCAGCTGTAGTCAACGCTAACTGCCAAAGTTCCCTGTACACCAGAAAGTCCATTACAACATCTCTTCATAATCAAAAGTACTTAACACATGCCTGTTGTCAGTCTGCCATTTGATATTTTCTTATTTATACCATATACATACATAATTCAAATATCATATGAATTGCCATGCTCATTTTAACAGCTTTTTAAAACAATATATATTTGCTCAGCACAGAAATTTCCCTCTAAAAAAAGTGCCATTTGACAGCATGCAAGTTGTTAATCTATATTAGTTTGAAACCTACAACAAAAGTACTGTAGCATTCACCTTACCAAAGTCCTTTTAAAATTACTCTAAAAGACTATTCTTCTTAAAAGGATTTGCTGCTCAACTATAAAATGTACAGGGATACGTACATAAACTCCTCCTCCAAGACATGCAGCTCCCACAACAAAAAAGTACAATGCATTATCCCCTCCAGTCCCAGGGACACCTGATGACATCTGGGCCTTCGGAATGACAGTCACCATGCTGTCACACTTGAGCACTGACAGGATGATCGATAGAGATGGTTACTTAGGATACAGGTCCTTAGGATATAGGCACATAAAACAGAGTAACAATTATGGACCAAAGCTGCACTTTACTGTAGCTGATACACTGGTTTATACACTTGCTGTCTCTTGCTGCATTTTAAATGCACCTGCAGCCTCTGTATAATGTCCTAACCTGCAAGTGCTCTCTCATACTCACACGTTTTAGACACGTAAACACAATACAGTAATAGTAACAAGCAACCACAAATACCTCAAAATATTGGCCAAGCCAGTTCTCAATAAAATAAAAACTAGATATTCAGTGAGAGAGAGAGAGAGAGAGAGAGAACCTGAGCAGCACACATATGATCGAGTGCGATTTTAATTCAAGGAACCTGAGAAGTCTTTTTTCTTATTGTCAAAGCGATTTCATTCAGAATGGTGCAAGGCTAGTGCCACCCAACACACTCATACTTAAACCAAAACCTGGATCATAATGTAAAGGCCGTGTGAGGCCTTGCTAACTTTGTTCACACAAGTAGTTATTAAGCCTAAAGCTTTCAACAGGTATGTTAGCCAATTAGTGAGCTACATAAACAGGATACACTGGCACTAGCTGACATGAGCGACATGTAGAAGTAGAGATATGCTAAAAAATACACCATACGCAAAGTGTACATGGCTAACATGCTATCAGTGGTGCTAAGTATGAGGCCTGCTTAAATGACCAGCACACCACTTTAATCTTAAACGCAAATCCCCGCAAAGTTCACGCGTGGAGACGACATGTGCAGTTAGGAGCCCAAACACGGTTCCGTATTTACAATTTGTGTAATTTTATGCACACAGTTGCATAAATTAGGATTTCACAGGGCACGCAACTCAGCATTACTCTACGCCTGCTTTAGCTGTCAACTATGAACCTTTAATATGGGACCGCGTTCTGCCGTCCCATATTATATATATTAACTGCCGCAATCACTGTGTATAAAAAAAATAACACTTTGCACGTAAACATGTAATCCAAGGTAGGCAAACATGATATTACAATCCTAACAGAAATCCTTACCTTTTCTCCTCAAATTATGCCGACATACATTTGAAGAGGCTCTGGTCAATAGAGCCAACTTCTGCCAAACTGTCCTACATTTAAACATCTTCGATAAACCAGTAACTACTTCAGCATGAATTACAAAGCGTAACCTAGGCACCTAATTCAAGCGTCAAAGAAACACGCCGCTATTTGGTAAAGCTTCAGAATTGCCTTCTAATAAACCCCGCCCCTAAAAGCAAATATAATTGGCGGAATGTTACAAACGCGTTTGACAATTGGCTGTTTGAAGTGTTAATCATTTTAATGTCCTTATTGAAATTCCGATTGGCTCGAAGTTAGCGCACGCACAATGGAAAATGCAACGCCTTATGCCCTCAATGCTAAAGGCCAAAGTGGAAATGTAGTTTACACGAATGGACAACGCCTCTAAGGTTAACATTTAGCAAACACGTTACCTACGTTTATTAAAATACGTTATTATTATAATGGAGATTGCTCGCTGGTTGTGAACCCAAAAGCTACGTGTTTCTGTTTTCATTCTCGTAATTTTACGTGCACGAACAAAGCGCGTGTTTATTAGGGCTGAACACCAATGTTAAGATAAACGCTGCACAGACCCTCTCTGAATAGCATGCTTGATGGACAACAGCATTCGTATTTCGACAGCTTCATAATGAACGTCGGTAATGTACTTTACGTGGTGCATAACGTAAAAGTTAGTGTGTTAAACTTCGTTTTGTAATGTAATTTTTGATAATATATGCTTGGCATAAATTTAGTGGAACAGTTAAGTACAATCACTGATGGGAAATATTAAACGTTCTGCAATTTTACATGTTTTGGACTGTCATAATTAAAGAAAAACTAGATGTCCAAACTAACTGGTGTCATTTAAAATTCTTCTGGACATTAATCTTTCATTCCTGTTTTAGAGCATGAAGGTTCGTCGTTCAGGAACGTCGTAGATAATGTGTCATTAAACGAGAAAATAACGCACTGAAATTTATAACGGTAGAGTATACCTTTATGCAGTAATCTAAATTTCCCACCTGTACTTAAAACGCCTTCATTGCTGCATTTACATGGAAATAAAATAACTAGCACATAAATCTGAGAACGCACACAAGCATTAGTAATTTTTCTTATACCATCAAATAAGGGAACGAGCCATTTTTTGGACCAATACCAAAATCGTATTCTATGGCAAGAATCCGTGATCTTTGCTATTGAACAGATTTGTTCAAAGATCACTATACATATTACTGAGTATATATTAATATAGAATGTGTTGTATATAGTTTACACTACTACATACCATTATTTCATGTCTTGAACACTGCCTGATTTAAACTACTGGGACATACAGCAGTTCATATATTACAAAACATGACAAATCACCACAAAAATCTAACCTAGATCTGAAGACACTGTTCTTCCCTTGCAAACACTGAATAGTTATGTGTACAGCTCAACGATGACAGAACCACAGGGATAGTACATCTTGGAAAGTAGGTTTTCACCATCAACCACAAGTTCGTTTTTGGTCTCTGCCAATGAGTTGTTACTAATCTTGTGTGTTCCACAAGAGTTAAAGCTATAACTCCATAAAATATGTTATCCCTTTCTGCACACTACTGATAAATTCACCTTGGTCTTAATTGAGCTGTTACTTCTAAACATATTGTGGTTTCAACACCTGGAAAAACTGGCCAAATCTACCTGTTAATACACCCTCCTTTATTTCTAACTGTCCACTGCAGCCATGGAGGAAGAAATGTTTCAGGCTGCCCTTTTCTTTTGAAACACATTATTTTGCACCTCTTGTGTGGTGCTTCACATGTTTAAATTTAAAAGATTCAGTATAGTGTTAGTAGTAGTAGTGTGAGGTGTAAGTAGTGTAGTAGCGTATCAAATGCCCTGCAGTAGGTAGTCCAGGTTGTCCCCTGCCTTGTGTGCTAGGCTGCCTAGGATAGGCTTCATGCCACCAACGACCCAGTATATGACCATAGTATAAGCAGTTGGGAAATGGATGGATGTAGTGCAAGACGTTTCCCTTAACTTTTTTCTCTAGTGCTCATCTTTTCTATTCCTTTTGCACTAAACATCTGGATAAAAAGTCACATTTGACTAATGTGGACCATGTAAAGTAAAGTTGTTAAAAAAAAATAAAAAAAATCATACTGAAATAGAAAAAAATGTAACAATTTTGATACATGCTCTCTCTGACTTTTAAAACCCATGGCTGTAGGTCTTTTTAAAATGGTGCAGTGCTTTAAAACTGAAACATTTGTATCATAATGGAATTATTGTATGGAATAATCAGGTGTCAGTACACTAAAGAGAAAAGAAAAACAATGACTCGTTTTTTTTCCAAAATTCCTTTTGACTAAGCCGTTTTACACAGAGGCATACAACTATAAATAGTTTTGAGTAATTCCTATACAGTTTGCCATGACTGCAGTAAAAGAAAAAAAAAAAAAATCTATAAATTAGTAATTTACTAGCGAGTAGTGTTCCTTTTGTCAACACCAAACTCACATTATCCTTTAAACTTGAGACAATTTTAAAAATATCTTGATTCCCATGTCTACGAGAAGGGGGAGGGGAAAAAAAAAAAAATCAATACTGATTTAAGAAATAAGCCTGACATACAGGGCAAGTCCAATAAAAATGTATGGATAAAAATGAATTGATATTTTAATGAGAACAAAAAATATAGTACAAATAGAAATAAAAGTAGCATTTTAATTTCTTTTAGTTTTTTGACATAAATTCTTCCATTACGTTCTGCTTAGGGTCTCCACTACTTTTCCCACAGGCTGCCCATTTTCCGGCCGTTCACAATTACCCGTCCTTATTAAGCGTAGTCCACAGAATTCCGCGACTAATGCAGTCTCTTTGCGGCTTCCAAGGTCTCTTCTCCAGGGCAAAATCTAGAGTCCATTGGCTTTGAGCGGACGCAAAACCCGGGCATGAATAATGGTAGTACAGTCCCCTGCACAAAAAAGGAAAAATCCACAACAGCGAGTAGAGGAAAAAAAGGAGGGGAAAAAAAAAAAAGCTTAAAACCATCATGTTCGGGGTCTATGAGCTTCTCAGACTTGCGTGTACACAAATCACCTTTATTCAATAAAAGGAGTTGGTGTTCTGTCCAGGTTGTGTATCTGAAAAAGACAAGAAAACATCAGAATTGGGGGAAAAAAAAAAAAAAAACAGCAGAGAAAAATCGCTCTAAATGAAAATGTGTTGCAATACACAATACAAACGTCATATTACCTTCTAGAAATAAGACATCAAGGATTTTAAAATATTGTAATGAGGCTTCAGAACACACCAAAGTTTGAAAGGGTGTAAATTTGACAAGGCAAATAATATAAAAATGGTGCCTCTCTATATTGGCGTTTTATTAAGTTAAATTAGTGGTTACATGTTTATTAATTGCGTTAATGAGAAACCATGGAAATGTGAGTTTACTGGAGAGCTGCTGCTGAAGCTGTCTGACCAGGGCCGCTGTCTGTTGCTGTTGCTGTGTCTGCTGCATGCCCTGCCGGGGAAACTGACACACGCACACACAGGCACACAAAAATTGGTTTATCATTGACATTGTAAATTCCTGAATTAAAACCACACATTTTTACATGACACCCTGGTATATGAGAAGTTCTGACTTACAAAGGGCAAGCAAGTATAATCAACATGTCGGATTTATCGTGTGGAGTTTAAATCAATACACAGATAGTCCCCGACTTACGATGGAGATGTGTTCTGATGACCCCATCGTAACTTGAAAATATCGTAAGTCGAGAGACATGGCTAAAACACCAAAAATACACACTAGCGCCGAGACAACTGAACTCTGTCGATCGCTGGTGAGAGTAAGGCGTCCCACAAGGTGGGAGATACATTGGGACGCTGCTGGGATGTACACACCGTACCACATACACTGCTATGATTGCCTGCTGCGCAAAACTTAAAATATTTTTACAATTTTGTCATATCGCTAAGACTGAAAAATTGTAAGTCGAACCATCCTAACTCGGGGACCATCTGTATATATACAGTATCTGGGGGTTAATAAGGTTACCCACAGGTATTGTCTTTCCGAGCTTAAAAAAAAAAAAACAGAAGAGCAAACAAACTATAAACTCAAAAGTTTCTAATTTTAGCAGACGATGTTGACAAATACAGACTGTTCTCGTCCGACAAACACAAATCCGTAGTCAAGAAATTTCCAAAATAAAAGTTAGCATAAAATGTGCAGAAAGAGTGCCGACATTACAATTCTAAGCACAGGCAAAGCTCGATCCATTGCATGCGCTAGTGAGCAGCTGCCTGTTCTCTCATCCATTAATCATCAATTGCGTGTGAATTGGTTTTGCAAGAGGTCACATTATTTACGCATGTCGGGAACCGTCTGTAGTTGCTTTACAATAGATACTGAGTGTCACAGCGAGCTCCTTAGCTGGACCATGTGTGACCTACCAGGGGCTGCTGTGGTGGGAGGGGCTGCATGCCCAGAGCCTGAGTCTGAGCCTGGGCAGGAGGTTGGGCCGCCCCTACCTGCTGCTGCTGCTGCACCTGCTGCTGAGCCTGCTGCTGCTGCACCTGCTGCTGAACCTGCTGCTGCTGAACCTGCTGCTGCTGCAAACACACAGCCAAGTCAGATATTCACAAATGGCAAAGGCAACATCACCCAGCTGCCCAGTTATCCACAACCACACTACTTGCATCAATAGATCCAATGACGCCAACGGTGCAGATCTGCACTGTTCTTACTTCCTGCTGTGGCCTTATCAAAATGAGTAACCAGTAAAAACACTAGTATCAATCAGGGTGGGGCACAGCAGACATTTGCAAGCGACTACAAATATGTGACTGCTTTACTTGAACTGTTGATTTCATACAGTCACAATATACTGTTAGTTTAGGTATGTTCAAAGGTTGATCAAGAGAGCACAGTGAAAACACCACGGTAACAAGCCTGTTCTCCACAGAAAGAATTTCCATGACCGTATTTCTCCTAATTAACGTGCCCAGATGTGTTACAAGTTGTGTAGGGCATGTCTATTTGAGGCTAAAATGTGCAAATTATGTTTTTAAAACCTCTAAAACAAGATCAAGTTTTTTTTTAACTTTTAAAAACAAGTTGTTACAAAAAGCCTCTAAAATGTTCTATGTTCTCAAAAAAAAAATTTTAATTTAAAAATATTTTTTAAAAAGTGAGTGAAATATGGTGAGCAAAAAGTTGCTCGGCCAGTGAAATATGAAGATATTGAAATAGCTCTGATGAGCTGAATTGAGGAAAGTACAATTTCAGCTCAGCGAGTCATTAACTGTAATTGCTTGTACGAAAACGCCATAAACACAACGAATGCTGAATGAACTGTGCATAATTCAGTAACAATAGCACAGATAGATGACCTTATTATTGTACTCGATTAACTTCATTGTCAGGTGAAATTCAAGCTGCATGTATTGTAAAACTACTGAAAATATCAGAACTTGTCATGTTTTAAAAGTGATGCCGGTGCAATATACAGCAAATCAATTTGGGATTCAGAAGCGGATTTTGTCCAAATACTGTATCATTTTGTGTTAATTTAATGATCTTTACTTTTAGAAAATGCATATCATTCACTGCATTTACACATTCATTCTCCGGGAACCCACACTTCTACGCATTGACCACATTTTAAATCCGCTTTAATCAGGTAGAAGGGGCGCACTTTCCCGTGTCTCGTACTGTATTAGCCGCCCTGGCTTATTGGGTGGGGCGCGTCTATTAGAGCAGGCGCATTAATTAGGAGAAATATGGTAATGTTCCAAGAAGCTTTACCTGAAGGTAGGAAAGCAGTAGAAATGAGCCAATGTACAGTTTTACAAACAGATGAGAGGTTAGATGTACAGGCAGAGGGGAGAGGAGGCAACACCTTGGCACCCCTGCAGACGTACCCTCAGAGTCTGCTGTCGCATGTACTGCTGCTGCTGGACCGGTTGCTGCTGCTGGACCTGCTGCTGCTGCTGCACCTGCTGCTGCTGCTGCTGCTGCTGTTGTTGTTGCTGCTGCTGCTCAGCGAGCATCTGGTTGGGTCTCATGGCCGGGTGCACGCCCTGACCTCCCAGGTGGCCCAGGCCCTGCATGATGGGTGCCTGCTGCATGGGCTGGTGGGCAAACCTGCAGAAGAGCCACCATGAGCTCTCCGATCGGTAAACACGGCATGTTCTCCAGAAGAGCCACCGTGAGCTTTTCCAATCGGTAAAAAAAAAATTTTACCCACGACACACCTGTGCATGCTAACATTAGGAATTATTTCAAAGAGACGACTACTTATCAAAAATATCTGAAATCTGGAAAAAAAAAAATAAAAATGTAGCGTATCTGATAATAGATTAACAAATTAGTAAACAATACTGGAAAAGTTTAACCTCTTGCTCCCTCCAAAACACCAGTTTAAAAAACACGAGGCCACAGCAAAAATTAGTAACATAGGCAGTCATGTGGAAAAAGGACATTTTAACGTGTAGTACTGATTTGTCACGACAATGTTTAGTAGACCATAACCGGTTTTTTAAGCTCGGTTATGTTAGGAAAGCCATGAATATTTAAAGACATTTAAAAATCACAGAAAAGTCTTTGTTATAATCTGCAAGGATTTGCCACTTTGACTGCATGGCAGTTTCTCTGAACAACACAATATTGATACTTCATTGGGTTCAAGTTGTTATCCATGGGCAAGCCTTATTATATTGAAGTTTAAGTGCACTAATTAAGATAATTGGTTTTAGTTAAAAAAAAAAAAAAAAAAAAAAAAAAAAAAGTTAAATAAAACAAAAATTTTAAATATGAGAAATGTAGGTAATGCGACAGCCTAAAA
>JABJVR010000033.1:1409556-1421354 GCA_025773905.1 Chitala chitala | reverse complement strand
TTGCAATAATTAATTTAATTTGTTTTTTTTAAAAAAAAAAAAAAAAAAAAAAAAAAAAGATCAAGTAAACGAACATTTTCTATATGCGCTATGTAGGTAATGCGACAGCCTTCTCTACATATAACCCCCAGTTGTTAAATATGTTTAAGCGACCATAATACCGGTATTAGAAAAACGCAAATTTAGCACAGCCTAGTAAGCAAAACAGGCCCCCTCGCTGGCTCACCTCTGTGTGTTTGACATGGGGTGAACGTAGCTGGGTGCCTGTTGATGCACGTATCCGCTGGACCTCTGCTGCATCTGCCTCAGGGGATCCACCATTGCGGGGTTAGCGCCTGGGTGGGAGCCCGGGAATCCCTGCCCACTGTATGTGGACGGCACGATGCTGGCTGGCTGCGATGGGTGCGGTTGCATGTGTGTGCCATAGGGGGTGTAGCCCTGGGAAATATTCTAGGATTACAATTAATTTTACTGAGTATGTATACTGAGACCACGTACATTGATATGCTATGTTCAGAAGTGGTCAGAACGCTGCTGGAACCTACCTGAGAAGGCTGCATTGATGGGTACTGCGTGTTGGGTGTCATCGGTCGCATTTGCTGCATTGACTGTTGGCACAAGAATGAGAGCATAGAAAGATTGCCAAGTTTCACAGATCTTGAAATCAGTAATAGGAAAACCCAACAGAAGGGCCGCTTGGGTTACACGGAATCAGCTTGACAACCAGTGTTGGCCTTGACTTACTGTATGGTCTGTTGATCTTACCAGCTTTGCCTGCAACTGCAGACGAAGCATTTGGCTCTGGGGCATCGATGCCGGTTGTTTGTACCCTGCCATTTTGTACTGCTGCTGGTCCAGCGGCATCATGGATGCCACATTACCGGGCACAGATGGCATCATGCCAGGGTAAGGGGGCCGATTGGGCACGAGCTTGCCTATAGGAATGTTGCGAGTAGGACGATAAGGTGTGTCAAGCCGAGGACCTCCTTAGGAAGGAAGGAAAATCAAAAAAGAGAAAAACGAGGACACAGTTACACAAGCTGGCATGAGCTGGTGTGAGAAGGTGTGAGGGGCCTCAGGCGAGCAGACTGACCTGCAGGAAGAGGCTGATTCTGAGGGTACATGCCGATAGGCTGGTTGTATGGTATCCTGTTATACAGGTGTCCTTGCTGATTGTGTAGAATGTCAGGAGGTAACCCAGGCATGTACGCTCCCCTCGATGGGTTCGACATTACATCCTAAAAACAAGTCACAAGGACCTTAAGTTTAAACATTGAATATTCCATTGCAGTATTTGAAATAGTTCTTAATACCTTTAGCACAGGGTCTTCAAATTAGTACTGGCCTGTATGCTAACTGGAGTATGGCACAAAAATATTACGTTTGCTTCTAGTGCAATTACCAGGGACAGTCAACGTGTGCAGTATTTATTTATTGCTATTATAAAAGTCAAACAGTGACCTTTGGCTAGTGAGGGTGAAGTGTTCCATTCGTCAAAATACTACATACTGTTCCATAGAGGAGTAGAGTGGGAATACGGCAAAAGGTGTTAGAAGCACAGACAACTCTAGTGTCACCTAACAAGAAGTGTTCTTCTAACTATAGCATAGGGAGCTTGTATGTAGAACCTCTATAGGCCAGTGCCACAAATAATTGTGTGGTGAAGCGTTTCTTTCCCATGTCTTACGTCGTTTTTGCTGGTGGACTGATTTCGCTTCTTCTTGTTATTCTTCTTCTTGCTGGGATCAGCGTTGATGGCTGACGTGCTCTTCTCGCTTTTGACAGGCTCTGCCATCTTCTCCGGCTCAGGTGCCACAGGCGTGGGTGGCTCCTCTTCCTCAGGAGGCAGAGGCAGCGGCTCCAAGTAGTAGCTGCGAGGCTTCGGCTTCAGGTGCGTGTGGTAAAGCAGAAGGCGCTGCTGCTCCTCAAACTTGGAAACCTTGCGATCGACACGCACCGTCCCAAACCAGCCCCAGGACAACGGGGCAGAATGTTTCAGTCCTTCAAACACGTCCCACGGGGAAATCTTCTGCTTCGTTGAAACTTGAAGACCCTGTGTGAAGATTTGTGCACTACGTTTATACAGATATTGGGGCTAGACCAAAGACGTAGGGGAAAAGAAATATATTTATGTCCCCCAGAGAACCAAGGAAAGAAAATGTACTGCAGTTTTGAGCCATCTTGTTGCAAAAGGGGAAGTTGTCAGCACTCTACCTCAACAAATGAGGTATGATTTATACAGCATACAGCCTTTACACACGACTCCAAGAAAAAGTAGTATTGCTCAAGTCAGAAAATAAGAACTACAAAACACAATGTCAAAATCCACCAGAACCAACAACAAACAAACACATTAACAGCTGAATGACCTCCTTCTCAAAGCCAGCAATCTTGTTTCCTTTGGTGTCTATTAAGGAGCCCTGAGGCTCGCAGGTGATGACGTCACGGGTCTGTTTGGGCAGGGGCAGCAGCTGTCGCACTTTCTCCAGGCTCTCCGACTGACGGTCTCCTAGCTCCTTCTGTGTGGGCCAATGAACCAAGCGAACACGGTTAAAAACACGCAGTGCAGAAGTGACCGGCACAAAAAGCAGTCACGAATGGCGAGGAGCGGCGCACATACCCTGAGCTTCTTCACCAGGTTCATGTACGCTCGCTTGTTCTCCTCCATGCTGCCCTGAGAGATGCTGGACATGTCAGCAGCCAGCGTGCCGTTGATGAGCACGCTCAGCATATCCAGCACCGTGGTGAACAGCTCGCTGTAACAAACAAAGGACCGGCTGGAGCGCTGAGTGAGGCCGCAGCAACACACGGCAGCAGGAGAGCCCCGGGAAAGCCAAGGCCTCCAAATGAACGGAAAAACGTGAGGATACCTCTGTATATTACACTTGTATCAGCGTATTGTATTTGAAAACAAAAAGTACACATAAAAAAAAAAAACTAAAAAATTTAAATGACAGCTTGCAAAATTACTAAAAATGAACTTGACATAAAATGAAAGAACACTATTTTATAAAGGAAGAAAATTCATTTTAATTTTTTCCGTCTTGCCTCATAAAAAAATTGATCTGTTCGGATGCAAAATTTTAACTGGCCAGCAAATGTCTCCGATTAAAATTTCCAACGTAAGTTCCCCTTTCCACCTCAGTCCTCACCCTAGGACTACAAAAAGGTGAAGCTGCTTGGTAGAAAACAGCATTAAAGCGTGTTTCTGTGATTCACACTCACTACGTACTTTTCAGTGGAAACACGAATGTGCCACTGCAGTACTTAACCTTGTTTCTGACCAATTGTTTAAATAAATTTCAGTGCGAAAAACTGTAATTTTTTATGTTATTTTTTTATGTCAGACTTCTTTTAGGATGGTAAAAAAAAAAAAAACAACTAAAACTGAAATAAAATTAAATGAAAAACTAATGGCACTTTTAAAATGTGTTAAATTTAAATCTGACATGCTGAACTAAAAAGTAATGAAAATTTCCGAAC
Organism: Chitala chitala; assembly: GCA_025773905.1. Lineage (NCBI taxonomy): Eukaryota > Metazoa > Chordata > Actinopteri > Osteoglossiformes > Notopteridae > Chitala > Chitala chitala. Next base: position 1,417,871 of record JABJVR010000033.1, on the reverse strand, counting down.
TGTGATATACCTGATCTGTACTATATGCCACACCCTCTTAGTTAAACACTGAGTAGCGAAAGCCAGCTGTGAGCTGAGCGAAGCTGCCATGTCGGCAGACGTGTGCATGTGGATGACGAGCCGCGCTCAGCACCGCGTCTCACTTGTTGGACTGCATGTCCACTGTGCCGCTGCTGATGATGTCCAAGAGCAGCACCGCCCACTCGGTGGTCTGCTGGGTGCTGCGCTGCACTGTGTCGAACATGCCCCCGACCTGTCCGATCCAGAGACGTGCGAGGACGTCGATGAATGCAACACGAAAGAACTTGTGCCAAAGGCCAACCGAGCACTCACAGGCTGTACAAACATTCAGGCCTAACAACTGGACAGTGAGTGAACTGTTTCATGGATCCTCAGACAATTAAATTGCACCCATTCACACACTAAGTATTGTTTTGCAGAGTACAACAATAATAGACAGTAACTGAGAATACAGTACCAAGTTAAGCCGCAGTTTCAAGGCCTCATGCATCATCTGCTTGGCTTTACAGTCATCTTGGTATTGGTCTTCACGCCAGTTAGTGACAATCTGTAAGATGGAAATTGATTAATCAACCACTTTAGCAACCCAGTAAACAAAAAGGTTAAGTAACACCTTCTGAAAGGGTACAAACAGTCACAGATCAACAAGCACCAGGTGGTGTGATTAGGAGGGTGAGGGCGTCTTACCTGCTGAACCTGACTGTAGAGGGAGGTGAGGAGCCCCTCCCTCTGCTCATCCTGGCCCTTCAGACAGGTGAGCACCAGGGACAGGAAGGGCTGCTGGCTCAGGAGAGACATGCTGAAACACACACACACTGCTCAACCATCTACCCACATGTCAGAGTTCAGAGACTGCAAATGGAAGTAGCTATGTGATTTTGGCAAAGGCTAGTGGTGCAGTAGATGAAACATGACTTCAAAAAATTATATAAATAAGTCGGACAATTAGTATACATCACCGCTTTCAGTACTGAAAGGTGCATTGCCTATGAACAGCCCCAAAATTAAGTTTTTACAATACAAAACGGTCACAAAAAAGAAAAACATTAAATCTGCGAAGCCAGCTGCAGGCAGACTAAAACAAGCTGAGGGCTGATGATATGGAGATTAGGGATCACCTCTTCTGTTTCTGCCTGTCCCTCTCCTTGCGGGATGAAGAACCCAGGTGCTGACCCTTCTCCAGCTCCTCTCCCGTGGCCTTCAGCACATGGCCCTGCACCGACGTGGGCAGTTTGGCAATGAGGGGGGCCACCAGCCACACCCCCGACCGCTCCGATGAACTGTACACAGGGACACATGCCAAAAGTTTTCAATTTACTGCCACCTACACACCACAGTAAGGGAACTCAGTTTCTTTCTCAATTTTTGAATAGGACAAAAAACAAATTTCATTTTAGATTAGTCTTACTCATTTCTTGTGCTTTTTACATGTATATGCTGTTGTACACCACCATAATTTCACATAGTAGTAGATTCTGAAACTACATTTTTTTTGGTTAAGGAATCTTTCTCCCAATCCCTTGAACAATATATATACAAATTTTGGTGCCATTGAGTTTATTGGTTAGAGCTACAAAGAGTTCTTAGTAGGGTAACGATAATTATAACCACCCTGTATATATGAGCACACACAGATTTCAGACTAATTCTATTCTGCCCTTTCAGAAATTTTCTATAAATAGTTAATTTAATGTAAATTAAGCTTGTCATTGTCAGTCAATCTGCTATACCGCTTATTCCTGGTAAAGGTCACGGGGAAGCCTGGAGCCCATCCCAGAACACATAGGGCGCAGGGCAGGGGACACCCAGGATGGGGCACCAACCCACCGGAAGGCACGCACGCAAACACACACAATGGGCAATCTGGAAACACCAATCAACCTAACCTGCATGTCTTTGGACTGTGGGAGGAAACCGGAGAACCTGGAGAAAACCCACCAAGCACAGGGAGAACATGCGAACTCGACGCACACAGACCCAATGGGGGAATCGAACCCCAGGCCTGGAGGTGTGAGGCAACAGTGCTAACCACCATGCCACTGTGCCACGTAGCTTGTCATTGTTTACATAAAATTCTACATTATACAAAGTATGGCAAAGCTTATTATAGCCCACTCCACAGTACACCTAATTTCCTTAACCCTCTCAAGACCAACTTAAATACTAACAGTATTAGCACTTGGATCATATTCTACAAACTAAATTTCATATTAGCAGAAAGCTACATTTGCACTGGTCCAGCCTGACAATAACTCCTACCTCAACACGGGCTTCAGCTTGCTGGCACTGTTGCTGTTGGAGACGGATCCCCCAACAGTGCTGGGTGCCACCGCCCCATTGGCTGATGGGTTACTGGAACTCATCTCTGCGCACTTCTGGAACACCTCGATAGTAGCCTTGGCAATGTTCTCCAACAGCGTGTTCAACTCCTAAACAGAAACATGGGTCATGCAGTGATGCATTTTATTGCAAAGATAATTACAAATGTGACAGCAGCACAGACAGCGCATGCAACAGAAATCCAAGACAAGAACGTACCAGAAGATGTCAAAGATAAATTAAAAAGGAGAAACAAACTCAGCTAATTAGAGTAAAAATGGAGGAGACTCAACTACCCAGACAATGAATTGAATCACTATACAGCCTGATGAGCAGTGTCTAAAATGGCTTTCAGGAGTGCCTTTTAAATGTAGGCTGGAGACATTCATCATCTTCCACCAAGTTTTGTATTACAGCAATTATTTTTTTCCAAAAGACCCCCTGAATGATAACGCTATAAAAAGCTGGCAGTACAAATTTCTGGTTCATCTCCTTTCTTTGCAGCTTGATTTGAAAGTCAATATGTCCCGCAGCAACAGTGGAGATCTATGTATATAATGTGTACCGTGAGGTTACCCATATCACAGCTGCAAAACTCTCCAAAAATACACATCATTTTAAAAATGAATGTAACAACTCTGGTATGATCAGAAACCAGAACTGTTATACAGTAATTAGGAGTATCACCTGGAGAAGAGAACTAATACAGACTCATACAGTTAAAGACAAACCTGGCAATTTTTCATAATCTACAATAAAGTATGCAAGAAGCTGAGTTCTGCAGTTTCAGTGATTAAAAGGTATCAAAGTTCTATAACAACATGAATTTGACAAATCACATATGCTTCAAGGCACATGGCGGGTATAAATCTATACCCTATCGTACAGTTCCAACAACACGCCATTGTGTATTCGCACAGACTAAATGGTTTTATAGATGCTCACCTTTGAAGCGAGGAACAACAGAAGAATAAAACCCATTTTTAAAATAAAGAAAAATGAATACTTGTGCACTGGCAAGTTGCCATAGTGTACGGGATACAAACTCTTGGATATACATAAATAACCCAGTCTCATTATACATAAATTACCCTTAAATAATGGTGATGTTTTATCAGTTATACTACAGCAAAAGGCAAACAGAACATGATATCTATGTGACAAACTATAATCAAAAAGGAAAAAATAAACACCAAATTGATTATAACGATATATATAAAACCTGTAACACACTAGAGTGTGGGGGTATATTTTTTGCCTGGCAACAAAAATGCTGCATGAGAAATGCTGTCTATGAATATCTAATGTTAATTACTACAGCTGTGCTTTTATCTACCCTGGGGTACAAGGTTAATTACTGCTTAATGTTTTATTAAGTGGCCGAAAGATTATGTACAATGTTATGCAAAAAAAATCTATTTATACCCTGAAAGGATGTCCACATATTTCCACAGCCAAAAAATAACAGTAAACATTAACCCACAGCAGCCCATATAGTTGATAGGTTTACACATTTTCTGAGTTTGCGTTCTACGTCCTTTATTACACAGAAAGAAGAAGAAACAGTAATAGCTGCTTTTTACATGACATACATTATTCGTGCTCTGTTTGATCATGAGCTGAAGCTCCAGAGATGACTGCCTCATGGTCCACTGGTCCATGTTCTGCAGCAATAAACGAGAGAAAAATATGTATAGTTTCACATGCATTTAAATGATGAAGAGCAACCATCCACCCACCCCATGCAGATTTCAGACTTTAGCAAACCAACCTGGTTATTGTTGTAAAAAGTGCTATATTAAAATAAATTGAACTGAATCTTACGATGGCCTGGAATTTTCATCTGCACTAAACAGGAAACCGTCCTTAATTTTCACAATGTTATTAGATATAATTGATAAAATCTTCAAAAAACCACTCTGTTTTGTGTAGTTTCATCTTACTTTTTAGCCTTTAGAAAAAAAATCTATGCAGTGCATTGAGGGAAGCAGGTGACGAGGCACGAACTGATGAGGAATGTACTGAATGGGTGTGAGCGGGACTCACCTGGAGGATGCGTTTAATTCGCTGTCGCTGTGGGTTGTCCCCCTCTTCACTGTCCAGCTGCCGGTTAGGGTAACAGATGAGCTGCAGAAGGCGCTGAGCTTGGATGTTGACCAGGACAGGGTCCTGCAGTGCACTGCTGTCCTCTGAGAGGGACTTCAGACACCGCTCGCCAACCCACTCCTACAACATCCACAAAACATACACAGTCCAGTCAGGCACCTTAAGCCACTTCTCATTAGAATGAGGTCATCACTCCAGGCCTTTTACATAGCAGGAAAGTACGCTACCCGATGCACTGCCATCAACACGGCCCTGCTTGCTGCCTGTACGGTGCTAACACAGGACCCAAAGAATCCAACAACCGCTGCTTTAATCACCATGCTAACAGCTTACTGAAAAAAGTGTGCATTAAAAAGAACAAATCAACCAACAAACAAGGCTGTAATTCTCACCTGCTGACAAATGCTCTTCAGAACATACTTGGCATACACATCCAAGCTGGCTGTCTCTATGGAGACCGCACGCCCAGAGGGCTTTTTTGATCCCATATCATCCTCGCTGATGTCATCCAGCCCAGCTGGGTGGGAGAATCCAGAGCCTTTCAGCTCTGCATCTCCTGTAGACATGAAGACAAACCAAAGAACCTGGGTTTTAGCAATATATTCATCTTAACTGCACCTAGCATCTGGTCTAGTTTTGCACATGCGACTCACAGCTAAAAGGCCAACACTGCGTGTTTAAGGTAATCCCAAGATTTCTATTAATTAGAAATTGTAACTACAATGATAAAAGGTATTTAAGAGCTTTGAAGTCAAATTACCCAGCATGAAAACTGCTTTCAGAACAGCAAAGACTGCGCCAACCACAATGCTGTTCTGGGAGGCAGCCAGCAGGTGGCGATCACACGATGAGCGGATTCCAACAGGAGCTTTACATACAAGAAAACACAATTTAAGCATTTAAACTGTTTATATTGAATTTATATTGACAGTGATATTTTTATTATATAAATCAAATATAACCATTGTGCAGCCCATGAACACAAATTTGTAATGCAAACTGCATATTAGCACCTAGGCAGGGAAATAGACGTAGCAGTAGATGTCCATTACCAGATTTAGAGCTGTCCTGAGGGCATGGGTTGCGTTGGGGTGTCCTGAATAGATGCAGGAGGATCCTGCAGGTGAGTCTGGCTCCAGGCTCAGAATCCTGCTCACTGCAGGCTAAGAGCAACACAGCATCACTTACTACGACCTGTCTACAAACCTGCACAAAAGATCAAACGGTCTTCAAGAGAACCAAAGTCAACCAAACACAAGCACTGATAAAACCATGTCAAACAACTATCATACATATTGATATTGTGTTCAGGAATCGTGTAAAGTGTTACATATTTTAACTTGCACCATAAATATGTCAAGACAGCAGTGAATGGGCCCTGCTGAAACATTCACTGGAGACGTTACGCTGTGATCACAAAAGCAAGCTTTGCTCTGAAAATGAATTCTGCACATACTAGCATTAAAGTATTCAGGTTGACCGATGTGACCTCATAAAATAATGCAGTTTGGTCCATATATGATATAATTTTGTTATATGATGAGCCATAACTGTTTAAAACTAAACTGGTCAATGTCAGTTCAAGGGTAAACGATTAGCCCAAAAGTGAGGGGATGGGGAGAACCATCTACCATGAAGTTAGTCAGTCAAACAAACAACACTCACCAGCATTGAGGAGAGAAGGGATCGCCACACAACGAACCAAGTCCTCCAGGAGAAGACATTGTCTGGCGATGAGGATGGCAACAAAAGTAGCCAACGAGTCATGGAAGGACAGGTCACTGACCTTCAGAAATCGGAAGGAGAGAAATACGGACGTCATAACTCAACACCTACACAGTCTACCTGATCCAAACGGCAAACGTGCATCGCACTGAGGCTCTTAAACCAGTTCCTGCTCCCAGAGCAGGGCGCTGACATGCTCACATCCACGTTGCAGAGCAGGTCGTTGAAGCCACAGTTGCCGTTGTTGGAGGAGCAGCAGAGGGCCTTGAGGACGCCCAGCCACTCGGCGCTCAGAGAGCGGCAGTATGCCGTGAGCTCCGCGCACAGGATGCCAATGTCGTTCACCCTGAGGACAGAAGACGGGGACAGTTCAGTCCTTATGAGAATCATAATGCCGTCATCTTAAATGCTTTGAGTGACTTTACTCGTAGGTTAATGGTTAAAACCAGCACAGGAAGGCTCTTGGGAAAAAAAAGGGTGCCCCCATAATTTAAATTTTCAGATGAAAATCATGCTGAATGTGGTGAAAGCCTGCTGGGAGACCCACCTCTCGGGGTCCCGATGGTCCACGCAGACGTCCATGAGGACGTTGCACACAAAGCTGTAGCGATTAGAAGAACTGTCGTTGAGGATCTTGCCCACCATGGAGTGGTTGAAGTTCTGAGCCGACGGGTTGGCTATGGTGTCGACCATAAAATTTGGGTCCCACAGCATGTTCGAGTCCGAGGGGTCAATGTTGCAGTAAATGGAGTTCTTCACTTTCGAGCAAAAATCACTAACAAAAAAAATATATATATATATTACATAATTTACAAGAACATAATACAAAAATTTTCAGAGGTCCTTTAGCAAACACTTGTAGAAAAATTGTCCTTAATCTCACACGTAACTCACTTATTTACTTTGTTCATTTGGCAGATGCTTTTATCCAAAGCGACTCTCAACACTTCATATATGTGTGACGCTGAGCTAGCGCTGGGTGTTTTGCTCAGGGACACGCCTGGTGACTGGGCTGGGATTCAAACCAGGAAACTTTTGCATCCCAGCCTGATGTTCTACCCATTAAGCCACAAGACCACCAAATACATGAATACTTATACATGGGTTTATCACTGGAAAATTATACACACACTGAGGCATGAGAAAAGAATCCATACATGTGCTTGAACTAAAAAGACAACCAGCCCAGCTGCACTATTGTATAAGGTGTCTGTCATGCAGAGCAGCACTCATCAATGAGGAGGTGAGCAGCACTCATCAATCAGGAGTAAAATGTTCATTAATGGCAGCTGCAGTTTGACAATTCAGCAGAACTGTACTACCTGAATATCTCCCCAAACTTGCTCTTCAGGTGACTACAGGAAGTATAGAGGTCATACAGGTAGGCAAGGATGCAGCGCTCAGCGGAGGAGCAGTCCGCAGGGTTCACGCCATGCTTCACTACAATGCGCAGTCTGAAAACAAGAACAACACTTAATACATATACACACACGTCTATACTTCTCATTTACACCAGCAATCTTTTCACCTGAGTTAACAAGGCTAGTGATTGGTTTACAGGTTACAAGACTGCGATGCTGATAATTACACTGAAACGTGGCAGACCATGAGTGACATGCATGTAGTCTATTGGTCAAACTGTCCTGGGGAATCAAGAGCACCAGCAGTGTGGCCACTGACATGTCTCAAGTGTTACAATAATACCAATGCTGCACAAGGACACACATGGGGACAAAGCGAAGGAGCGTGTGTGTGCGGTGGGGGTGACATACCCATCGAAGACTTGCGCCGTCTGGTCGGGGTTGAGAATGAGGCAGGAGTGGTAGCGTCGCAGCACGGCCACGATGCAGAGACAGAGACCTGTGGTGTAGCTGCCCGCCAGGCTAGACGACTTCAGCAGGAGCTCCGCTTCCACAAGGCTCAGCTCGTTCAGCAGCTGCAGCACAGCACACAGCAGAGAGACCGCTACACACACAAACACGGCAGAGACCGCGACGCACGCACACACGGCAGAGAGACGGCGACGCACGCACCCACACACGGCAGAGAGACGGCGACGCACGCACCCACACACGGCAGAGGGACCGCGACGCACGCACACACACACGGCAGAGGGACCGCGACGCACGCACACACACACGGCA
>JABJVR010000033.1:1388683-1409456 GCA_025773905.1 Chitala chitala | reverse complement strand
ACCCACACACGGCAGAGAGGCCGCGACGCGCGCACCCACACACGGCAGAGAGGCCGCGACGCGCGCACCCACACACGCACACGCACACACTCCACCAGCAGCTGAGCTCCACAGACCCTTCACGGCCAGCTGTGTACACAGTACCGTCACACATGCTGAGGATCTTTCCCATCTCTCATTACAAAACATGCTGACAGATGACAGCTCTGGTACTGACCTGAATTGCAAAGTCTATGAGGCCACTGATGTTGAGGGAATATTCCATGAGGTCAAAAATGAACTGGATGTGCTGGACCAGGGGCAGGTGGTAGGACATCCCTAAGGCAAAACTGGTGATCTGTTCCAGAACATTCCTAGACACCTGTTGGAAACACAAAACTGCTCTCCAACTCCATCCAAAACACTATAGTAAAACATCAGAAGGAAAAATTATATATAAAACAAATTATACATGTATGTATCCTTCAACATAACACAAGTGAGAAGACTGTACACTGCAGTAAGCGTGCTGACCTGAGAGGTGACCTGATGCTGGTCAAAGTGTGACAGAAGCTGAAATTTAGAAAAGATGTCCTCTGCAGTAGGGAATGCTTCTGGCTTGCTCTTCTTTCTTTTCTGCCCTTCCTCTCCTCCTGTAAGATTGAAATAAACTCCTGAGCACAGCGATTCAAATAAATTACACATCATTATCCAAACAAACAATCCATTAATTTATAAATATGCAGAAAAAATAGAAAAAATTAGAAAAAATACAAACTGGTGCACTGTTTCCTATCCTATGTTTACTTTTTATGATGAATGACTTCACTCAGTGAGCTCATTTGCATTGTTTGTATATTTTAAAGCAAAAATTAAAATTTTTATAGCTATGTAAGGAAACACACAGTAACAATACACAGCACTGTACATAATGTTTCCCTGAGCACTACATATACAGCATACCGTTTTAAGAACTACCAAATGGCTGGCGATTACAGTTTCCATTTGAAGTGTTACACAGCACAGCAAAACAACCATTTAAAAACACCACTTCCCTAAAGAGTAAAATGAGACACTGAAACACTCTACATGAGAAAAGGGGGAACCCTTCTCCCCCAGAGGAACGCCAGCCGGCCCGGCTCGTACCCGTCTCTGCGGTGCTCTTGCGGTTCAGCACTTTCAGGATGTCTTTGGTGATCTTCTTGATGGTGTGCCGCGCCTCGTCCCGCTGCTTGCCCACGCCGTAAAGGACCACCAGCCGCTGGTTGCACTCATGGCTGGCGCTTTCCTCCTGTCCGCACAGCCCCACACCATTTAGCCACAGACCTCCCACACTGCCAACACGTGCAACATACAGGCCTCACCATGAGGCTCAGGAAACCCTAAGCCTGCCACAAATTTGAGGCCTTTGGATTTTCAATAACACCACAAATGATCATTTTACTTTTGTGAATTTGACATTATATTTACAGACAGCGCCTAAGAGAAGCATTATATTCCTGAACTGTTAGCGTGCTGAAAATGTTCACGGGAGCTGGCCCTCCTCTGGCTGTACATGTCCTGTGCCCCCGAGTATCCAGGCCACTTGGACAGGTGGGCACTCACCTGCGGAATGGGAAAGTGCGTGGCATACTGGATGTGGCGCGGCTGGTCATACACGAGCGGGAACACCGGGTCCACAGCTTTCTCCTTGGCAGCACCCTTCACATCTTGCTCTGACACAGGTTTCTCTGGAGACGGGCTGCCCTTTGCTTCGTTGTGCATGGGCGGGGAGAACATCTGTACACAGGCATTAGTAAGCAAACCCATCAGCAGTGTCAACAGGCACTCAAATTATTTCATTCAGATGTGACGCTAAAAACAAAAACACAAACCATTTCTGACATAAAAAGCATACCAGGCGTACCTCATCAAAATTTGCACTCGAATTTGGCTCATTCTCCATTGACTCGGACAGGCTAGCGTACTGGAAGACAGAAAGGGTTACACATTAGCACCGCTACACCAGAAAGCCGGGGAGAGACGGCAGGGTGTCCACAGCACTGCGCCTACCTCCATCTTGACCCCACCAGCACCATCCTGCTCCTTGCGCTCCATGTCATCCGACGGCTCGTCGCAGGGTGAGCGCGGGCGGGGCAAGTGTGGGTCTGAGGCCAGGTCGCCCCGGGAGATAAGCGTACACATGTAGATGTTGTGGGAAAACACATCATGACGGATGAGCTCACAGAAGAGCAGCACCAGGTTCGAGAACTCCACGCGCTCACTGTCGCTGTTGGGATCCGCTGTAAAGAGCAGTTGTCACGGTTACATTCAGACTGTCAGCGTAAACAAGGTCAAAACAGCATTTCACTCTAATTCCAGCTCAACAGTACACGTGTACATTACATGTAGAAGTGACATAACTGTTTGCTTAAAAAATACATAAATCATCCAACAAGATTATTAAGTAGCATTAAAAACATCAATTTATTGTAAACTGGCCCCATACAGTAAATTTTTTTTTTTTTTTTTTTACAGTAAATTTTTACTCTTTAATTCATATTGAGACCAAATATTTTACACTTTAGAGAGAAAACACAACCAAGGACCAGATTAAAAGCATGTGAAGAAAACTAGCTAACAATGAATTTGTTTTCCATGTTTTTCAGACCAAAGTAGTGTTTAAATGACAGAGGAGGCACTCAGAGATATCAGCATAACACTGATGTGCTCTAAAATGAAGGGCACTAAAGGTTTGTGCAGAAGAAAGGGGAACGCACTGAGCATGGGGGCCTGGGTGTCCAGGAACTGCAGCAGGACGTCCTGGAAGACAGGCAGTGTAGCGGCCGAGAGGGACCCCGAGGACACGGAGCCTTTCTCATCCACCACCTCTGATTCTCCACACCTCTGCAAACAAATGTCCCACAGACACCCCCCAAAGACATTAGACGTTGCAATTTTGTCCTAGTCCTTCTCAGGTCGTCTACTGTGACTCTGCTTAAAAACAATGGGTCAGCTCCTGATTGTCTAACATTTTTCACCTCACAAAGTCTTCAAATTAAGATTTTAGACAAAGTTGTCAAATGTACCCAGCTGATGTGTAATCTTGTATTATATAATACACCTTATGTTACAAACCTGGCAGGACACATTTTTCACCATTTCTTGTCATTTACTTTGGTTGTTCAGCATATGCCAAGTGCTAAGTGACAGTTTTACATAGCGATGCCTATCTGTGCATCTGTACAGCATCAGAGCAGATTCTTCTGTTCAGTTTCTCCCCGCAGACACGGAGCTGCAGGATTGTTTTCTCCGAAGCAGCCGAGGAAGGCAACATTCACCTCAGCCTCAATCTCGGCCTGCCTCTTCTCCAAGAGCTTGGCCACCACCATGGCCCGGTGCCGGCCCGACCGTTTACAGCACACCGCCCACTCGCACAGCAGGGTCACCACCGCGTCGTCATCCGGGCTCATCTGGACAGGTGGCAAACCACACGTCCAGTTAATACTCAAACAGCCTTGGCAATTAGTTCAACTGGATCAAGGTGCATAGACTGTTAAAGCCAAGGGGGCACACTGATATGACATGCCATACCTTTTACACGGGTAACCTATCAACCTTCCCTTAAAAATAGCACATATATCATGTATTTGTTCAAATTAGGTCTTTTCAAAAACAAAAAATAAATACAATAAAAATGCCTTCTCTCATTGCTAAAAAATGTTCCTTTTCTGTTACCATCTTTGAAATGATCAGCTTTTTTTTTTTTAAGATGAACTATGAAAAATGACAGATTTTTGAAGTTATTGGAAAATTTCAAAATAATTTCAATCTTAAGACACTAATATATTTATAGAAAAAAAAATCTGTACTATGGAAATTAACTTGGAAAGTAAACTGCCCATTAATGTATGTGATAGATTTTTAAAAGGGAAATTAATTACAATATCACAAGCGTGATTAAATTTGGGGTGGTAAAACCTGAAATGGTTAATTCTATATTCAAACTTAATACCGTATTTCTCCTAATTAACGCGCCTGGGTGCATTGCAAGAGCAGGGTGCATCTATTTGAGGCATAAATGTGCAAATTATGAAGTTTTAAAAACTTAAAAAATGAGAATTTTTTAAAAACCTTAAAAAAAAAAAAAAAAGTTACTAAAAGGTCTAACGTTCTTCTAAGTTCTTAAAAAAAATAATGAGAATTTTAATTATTAACTATGACTTGTACAAATAAACAAAAAAATTTCAGTCATTATCAGTTTCCATCAGGCATATCAACAGTTGCCTATGGTGTACACTCATTGGTCACAAAATAATTAAATTCTTAAATGCAGGTGAAATATGGCGAGGAAAAAGCACAGCTGCTTTTAAGTTAAAAGTAATTGCACTAGCTGAGGAAAAAGGAAAACATTTTGCTGCAAAAGTTTTCAATGTTCACCGTCGGCGACTTCAAGATTGGTGACAAAACAAAATATAAACAAATTCTTATGATAAATTTGCGTTCAAAATAATTTAAACTAGGTGAGTCATTAATTGTCAATGCTTGTATGAAAATGCCATAAACACGACAAATGAATTGTGCATAATTCGATAAGAATAGCACAGATTTTGAAGACCTTATTATTGTACTCGATTAACTTCATCGTTGGACGAAATCCGAGGTGCGTGTATTGTAAAACAAGTGATGCCGGTGCAATGTACAGCAAATCAATTTGGGATTCAGATGCATAATTCACACAATTTACACATTCATTCTCCACAAATCCACAGTTGTATGCATTGACCACGTTTCTATGTCACTGCTTTAACCGTAGAAGGGGTGCACTTTACCGCATCTCATACTAAACTAGCTGCTCTGGATTTTCAGTTGGGGGCGCGTCTATTAGAGTGGGAGCATTAATTAGGATGAATACGGTTATTATACAGGATTTTGTGTGCTTTGCACACTTGGGTCATGCATCAAAGGGAATGGCATTTCTGCTAGCATCCACAAGCCCATTCTGCTCAGACTCTTCATCATGAAAGAATCACAAGCTGTAGCATTTACTGTTCTGTACACCACACATGCCTGTATGTAGCTTGGGGGATCTTGTACTCTCCATCATATTTTATTTTACTACAGTTTAATCCTGATGTAAGTTACTAAGGTGCCCAACCCAGATCTCTCCATTTTTCCAATTCATTTTTTCCTCCTCATTGTGATTTAATGTGGATTTTAACTCATTCCCAGACTGACGGGCATTACAGTTAAACACACATGGATGATATTCTGACAAGCTCTAATATGTTACCCAATCTGACAATTCCCAAATACATTGGATGTGGATTTTATATAAATATGGGAGTATTCCCTCAGTTAGCTCTTAGCTAATCGCACCCAATTCAACTATCGTATTACCTGGTTACAGCAGCAGCATGTCACGAGGCTCCTGAATGTTACCCATTTTTAAAATTGATGTCAAAATAAGATACAAGTACAAGCCATGTGAGGACACGATTCTTTCCATGATGCCCACCTCATGCCCATCCTTGCTTTGTCCCGATCCAAAGATGCGATTGTACAGCGAGTCCAGCGAGTTACTGAAGTCTGACTTCTCAAAGCTGTGGCTGTCCAGAACTTCGAGGGTGTGAAGAACCCTCCCAATAGTGAAGCCTGATCATCAGAAACGAGGGAATTTTAGTTAGACACTCACAAAATTTAATAAATAAGGCTTAAATAAGGAAAAATAGTGCTAACTGTGTAAGAGGAGCACAGACATGCAGTTCTCACATGTTGAATGGGAAAAATTATCATCATGAAGACAATGTGTAATGCATGGGCAGTTAGGCAGCTGAAACACACCCGCAGTGGTTTCCTGACACTTGTCGAAAGACCAGCGGAACTCCACAGCCTGTCCACGCTCCTTAATCTGCTCTTCAATCTCCCGAAGCTTCAAGCGTACCTGAAAAACAGACGGAAACAACTGAAGGGAAAAACAAAAAACATGGCAGGAAATAGAAACGTCGACATCCTGAGGAATTAGCCAAACTGGGAGACCCCGCCGAAACATACCTGCTGGTTGAAGGAGTTGTTGCCACCAGGCATGGGCAGGTTGGACGGGGCAATGGGCAGCAGGTCCAGTGGGGAGCCAGTCTTGTTCCTGCTGTCTGTGAGAGAGTAGTGCCACACCAGGGCACTGGGACAGCACAGCACGATGCTCTGTGAAGAACAGCAACACAGCAGGCGTTTACACTTAGCAGCTGAACGCAAAGAAACTGGCTCCCATATAACCATTACAGAACTATCAGCCCTCACAAACAGAAGATACACCTATCAACAGTACAGCACCTGTTAACATGGGATAAAGACATCCCTAAAAAGACTGGAGGGGGGGCACAGTGTTAAGGGAATAAGTACATTTTCAACCAAAGGGATTAAGAGAAACATGTCTTTACCTATGCAAATATTTGTTAATACATGAGCACACACCACACAACACAACACAAACACACAAACACACACACCTGGAGCATACAGCTCAGTCCAAAAACCAGGGGTCGGTGCTGGGGGCAGATGTAGAAGTCACTAAAGGGGGTCTGGGCCTGGGCGCCTCCTGCAGGCTGCGTTGTCGGGGCAGCAGGCATCACGGCCCCCGACTGTGCCGAGATGTTGTGGGGCTGGTGTCCTCCGGACGCGGGTCCCGCAGTCCCATCAGCCAGCAGCAGGTTGAGGCGGCGTGTGCAGAAGTAAGCCAGTCTCCGAGACAGGTAGGCAGACTGCACAAACTCTCCTGAGTACTGCAATACCAGACACCGCAAGGCCCCATCAAAACCACAGCGTAAGACACACACACTGGGCTCTCATCATTTAAAACTTCTGCCCAATTGCGGCTGACACCCCAGGTTTAATTAGAACAGTGCTGTAAAATGAATTTCCTATCAGGCCCTTCTAAAATTCACAGCTCAGCAACAGTAAGTCACTGAGAACTGGGGGAAGAGAACAATTTCCCAGTAACTGAACATATTTGTTAGTGGCTATGGGCTCTGAGTTAAAAGGTGCCCCATAAAGAATACTGATAGCACTGGAGAAGAAGGCAGACCTTAAGAGAACAGGTGAGGAATGTTAAAGATTAACTGAGCAATCTACACAAAAACGGTGCTACTAAATGAATGAACACAGAATGCTGAACACGAAAGGGTGTGTCTGTTGAACAGAAGGGACAACAATAAAATAACAATGACAATAACACACACTGCTTACGTTTGAACCTCTTCAGCTGTCCTTTGGAGAAATAACAAGCAGTATCTTATAAAAAATTATTCAGGTGTTACCATATTAAAATCACACAAACATTCATGTGCAATTTAAGGCAGAATGCTCAGCAATACAGCCAGTTTGCCGTAGGCTGCCTGGAGGGCTTCATTTTCACAGCCAATTCCACCACCCTACCCAGCCAAGTGAACATTAAAATAAAAAGCATATTCCCATTTAGGCTTTCTAAAGGTTCCCACCTTTATCTGATGTATAAGCAGCAGCTGGGTGAATTTTTACGCTCTTCTCTACTCAGGGAACGCACAAAACTACCCACAATTCTCAGTGTACCTGAAGCATGAGCGGCAGGAGCAGCTTCAGCAGCTCATCTTCTCCTGGGCGGATCTTTTCAAAGCACTCCAGCACCCAGGTGAGGAACTCGTGCCTGTCCAGCATTCCATCCTGAGCACACGGGGACATTTCAGCAGCTCCGTCAGGTAACCCAGGAAAGCAAAGAATTTCGGTGAAACAACACGGGCACACAAGCGTGAAATGAGAGCACTTCCACCCACATTCTCCAATGCACGGTCGCAGCTGTCAAGAACCCAGAGCAGGCTAAGAAGGGCATGTGCAGCTGTTTCTAAAAGAACCGAGAACCATCGTACTGACAGGATATGGCAATTAAGCCAAGCCCAGAGCAAAACCCAAATGTTAACAATCCTTGAGCATACATGACGAGCCTGGCAGGAAGCGCATCAGCAAGTAAATCAAGGGCTACACCTTGTCAGATTAAAATTCCCTTAAGTGATCTGTGGGGGTCAGTGCTCCGTCCACCACTTTACAGAGAGGTAACCAGTTGCCCTTTAACATTAAAAACAGCAGTAAAATAAGAGCAGCTTCCCTGCTCCTTTCTGTCAGACGAACCTGGAACATGAACATGGCCAGCTTCTCATTGTACTCCCACTGTTTCATGGCTGCCTCCACCTCTGCTGGGGTGGAAGGCAAGGGGGAGCCGCCCCCCTGGCCTGCTGATGAGCGGTAGAACTCAGCCACCTTCTGCAGCTGCTCCCACAAGTACTTAGTGGTGATCTGAGTCCACTCTACAAGCAAGAGTGTGGAGCAGCACAGAAAAAGAAGCAATTCAACAGTCTTGAGTTTTCACAATTTAAAGGCATTAAAAGCCCCTAAAGAAGATAACTTTTCACAGACGTAATTTGTGTAATCTATGTCACAGTTATGTTTTTCAGTAAATCAGTAATTTGACTTAAAGTGCAGTGGAATTCACTAAACATTTTGCTTTACACAATGTTAGTATCGCATCAAAAATATTGCAGTTTATAGTCTAGATTTTTTCCAAAGCAGGTAAAATTTGAGCAAATATATAATTTGCAAACTATAACATCAAGTCATAAAAAAGATTAAAAAACCCAAAGAGACAGAAGCACATTTACCAATGCAGGGATCAATGACATGCCTCTTCTTCACTTTGGTCTCTGTTATAGCTGCATAGTAGGCACACGTCATTTTGATCATCCAGGCTGCTCGCATCACTGGCACCGTGTACTTGGCCAGGTAGCCAAACACTTCCTCCTTTTTACTGAATATGGGCACCTGTGCTCCACACACACACACACACACACACACACACACACACACACACACAAAGCTTACACTTCCTTCCACACTTTATGTGAACTTAAACCAGTAACTCTTAGTTCATAAGTCTGCACTTAAAAAAGTGCTACTTGCTAACATACAATTACTTTTGTAAAACAAAGCAATGACAAATCCTGTTTCATTAGTTTTTCAATGAAAAACTATTTTAAAATTTTGCTGCAGAAATTTAAAAAAAATGCTGTATCTCTTAAAACATTAGGGAATATTACACAAGAACTACATCAGGTGAACTGCACAATGGAATTGGATTTGTTTTATACCTTTTTAGCTAGCTGTGTAAGAGGTTTGGTTCCAGCCAGGTCTGTGAACCAATTGTGGATGGCGCTCTGAGACCTTGCTGTGACAAGCCAGAAATTGTCCTTTTGATTGACCTGTGGCTTCCTCTTCCCTGTGTCTGGGAATGTGTTACACCGCAGTTTCTCTGCAATGATGCTGCTGAAGTTGGAGCTAATCTAAAAACGAGACAGCGAAAGAGAGAGTGTCTGTCTGAGTGCAGTCAGCCATTTACAATTTCACAGAAAGTCCTCCAAGGGTCACTTAACATTATCACATTAGACAGACTCTCTCCCTGCACATTCTTCATCCAAACTGGGTCAGAAACTGCTGTCGTCATCACCTCAAACCTCCTTGTCTTCAAAAACAACCCTCTGAGTTGCACATAAATACTAAAATCAGTACATCAGCTGCCTTTAAATACACTTATCCATGCATTTTTCCAGCTGAAGAGTACAAAAAAAGAGCACAAATTAAAAATGTGTTCAATTTAACAAAACTGATTCTAGATATTTTGAAAAAAACTTTCTCCGATTTCCACCTCCAGTCTGACATATGGAAAATCAGAATCTAGCAAGCACACCAACCGTTAATAAACACTTAAAGTACACAGAGAAAGTTCTGAAGGCTGAACAGCAAACGCCCACACAGGCAGGTGCACACCCACATTCTCAGTCTCCAAGTGGCTCAATACGAACTGGCTAGGAAAACGAGTAAATATGACATCTTCGATTTCCCACATTGTACCATGTCTGTCATAGCAACCTGAAAGCACTCATCCCAATAATGTCTAACAAAAGAGCGCAGTTCCTCTTATATCTGAATTGGGGGATGGGGTCAGTGCTTATTTTTATTCTTACATACTCTTTTAGCTGATGTCATGTCTACAATTATTACTTAAATTATGGAAAATTCAACACATGGTCAGTCACTTCATTGAGAATTAAGAAATTCTGCAGTAAACTAAAATTAAAATAATCCTGTCAATTATATCTCACAGCAAGCCCTGAAAGGCAAAACATCAAGTGGATATTCTAAAGAGTTTATTATACACACTAATAATACATTTTCACATCTTGATACACTGTGATTAACACAGCTACATAAAGATACTGTAATGAAGTTACTAACCAAAAAAAGGCAAATTATAAGGACCAGGGTGCGGTCATAACTTCTTACCTTAGATGGATTGAAGTTGACATTTTTAGCACTGCCATGTTCATCTCCTGACACTGCCGGCTGATTATTAAACCCCTGTTTTACGTTCAACGCCGTCAGTTCATCCTGCAACATGTAAACAAGACATTCCTGTCAGCTTCCTTAACGTAAAAATTTAAAAGAAGCTCGTTATACCTCTTGTCGATGACCGATTTGAGTTCAGCTGTAGGACATTTCAAAGAGAGAGACTCCAGAATGCAAAGCGTGAACAATCCACGGCGCGTGAGCCCTGCTTGCATGACCATTCCACGGCGCGTGAGCCCTGCTTGCATGACCAATCCACGGCGCGTGAGCCCTGCTTTGGCTGGCACCGTCAGCGCACTAACCCAGATGTGCACAGTATCTCAACTTAAAAATATATATATTCTCACTAGCACGCAGACATGCATAAATAGACTGCAATTTCGTAAATTGTCCATAACAAACGAAAACACACGAAAATAGAAGAAATCAATTTCGGTATAACATTTGCAATAACTACAAATGTATACATATGTATGCAAGGCATACGACCATCTGGGTGTTGATGATCGTGCGTGTTAATGATGATGGGTCATTAACGTTTCCGATAATTGTTATTGTTAGCTAGCTAGCCAGCTCACTTGCTGAACACATCCAAAGCTAGGCCCGGAATGCGTTCTGCTACACCCATTAATGTGCACTTATAATGACCCCCGCAGAGTCTCGGCTCCTGTAGAGCAGCTGGCCAAGTGGCAGCCCCACGTCTTACCTCCTTCTGTTTGGGGTCCTGAGGATAAACATCGGGAGGGCCGAGTCTCGGCCGCTTCAGGGGCCGGTGCTCGTAACTCAGGATCCCAAAAGCAGCCATCTTTCCAGCAGCATCACAGCTAAAGCACCAATAGTCCGAGTATGAGGGAAAGAGGTGCTTCTTCTTCTGTGTTTTCGTGTCGTTTTGAAACACACTCCGACATTGCAATCGGGGCGCTTTGCTGCCACCTATGACACCGGAGGTACAATAGCATTAACAGCCGTTGTCAGGAACTGACAAAAATTATAAATGTACATTTCTTCACGTTCTGCACTGGCAATGCATCATAATACCAAAGCGAAATAATCATTCAGTAGATTTTCCATACAACGTATGGATAAGGACTTGTGAATTTACCGCTAAAGGATAATTGCATTTTCATCAACTTCAAGAACTTCTGATTCAACAGAGGGTTTCAATATAGCCTTTTATAGTCCTTTGGTGAAAAGCTACACAGATTTTACTACCTCACTATCTTTTAAAGTGCATTTAAATCAATGTTCATCTGTTCAAATGTAGTAACCTGCCACAATTATTATTGACTTACTTTATCCGGTTGTTTGAAGATTTGTTTTGGATATTTTCAAGTCAAAGTGGTTTTATTGTCATTTCAGCCATATACAGTGAGTACAGTACACAGTGAAACGAAAGAACATTCCTCTACGACCATGGTGCTACATATAACAACATATAGCTGCACAAGATACACATATCTAAAGTTAAAAACTAAAACGACTCTAACTACATAAAGTGCACGAGTGCAAAAGATGTGCAAACAGTGCAAATACACGCCGTGAGACAAAAGGTATGAGACAGACAGTGCACTGACTAATATGGAGTAAGATGCAGTGATGTGTTGCAGCACACTGATGCAGAGTACTGACACAGGGTACTGAAGGTGTAAACAAGATAGGCTACCTGGCAGCCATAATACAGATATAATAAGTCAGTTGGTGTGTGTGTTAGTTCAGTCCCTGAGTGTTGAGAAGCCTGATGGCTTGTGGGAGGAAACTGTTGCATAGTCTGGTTATGTAAGACCAGTCAGTTTTTTCCTATAATTTCAATGTCAAAGTAAGTTTCATTTATACAGCACATTTACAAACAACATTGTCGACCAAAGTGCTGAACAATAGTCAGCGGCTGGTCTAACTCCTGCCCCAAGGCCGAGATGCTGCCAAGCCACCACAACCATGCGGGGAAATGGAGTAAATCTCTTTTGGCAGGCCTTCAACCAGAGGCCCTCTCTAAGCATCGTGTCCTGTATAAGGCCATGCTAGAACAGAGAGGTGCTCGTGCCGGTTTGGGCTTGGACAACAACCAGTGGACTAGATCCAGCCTAAAGGCTTGGATCATCGGTTGCAGGACCTGAACTGGCATTGTGTTCATCGCAAGTTGCCAGTCAGAGATGTCCTGTATAGGGACACAGGCTGCCCCAGACCTGATTGTTCAGATGATGAAACCATCGGACATGTGTTTTGGGGCTGTGGGTATGCACAAGGTGTCTGGAGACACGTGGCTCGTCTGTGCAGGAAGCTAGACCCGCAGTATGTGTTGACCCAGGCAAAGGTGATGAAGGGGTGGCCTCATGATGCTCAGACTCCCTCTCTGTCCCGGATGTGGCTGCTAGTCAGCGTGACCAAGCGTGAGCTTTGGAACGTGAGGACAGTGCTCATCCAAAGAGGGACAGACTTGAGCACCTGGGGTTTGTGTGAAAAGGTCTGTGCTGATCTAACTTTTAGGATGGAGCAGGATGTCACTCGGTGGGGCTTCCACACGGTGAAGGAGAGGTGGAAGGGCCTCCTCAAGCTGTAAGTCCCATCAGTCTCTTAAGGTGACACTGTTTCATTTCCCGAAGAGAGTTGGAGCACTACTGGTTGAATACACGTCTCATGGACATTGGAGGGCTTTTTGTGGGGTGTGCCCTTTGGTGCTCCACAACTATTAGATCACTTTCCTTTTTAAACCTGGTTTTAGCGAGTTGGAGTATCAAAAGGTTTTTTTTTTTTTTTTTTTTTTACTATTTATTATCATCAGGCACAGCCACATTGATCTTTTAACAAGGTTGAGAGAGAAAAATAAATTTGAACTATATTTCCAAATGTCTATTTTATTCTATTATATTATTCTACTTGTTCTTAATCTTTCTATTGTATTGCATTATTTATTATTTTATTGTATTTTACTCATTATTGTGTTTTATTTATTATTGTAATTAAAAATGTATGCCAGAATGATAAGGGATGAATGCCCAGTAGTGAATTCACTATGGAGAGATCTTTCTGACTGGTTAGAAAAAAAGAAAAAAAAGTGCTGACAATAAGCAGTTAAGACAAAGATATTATGGACAATATAAACTAAAAACACAGTGGCACATTAAAACTAAAACCATGAAATAAATAATTGTAACACCCTTGCTTGTAATGACCCTTGTGTACCCTAGATGTCACCCTTTCTCCTGCCCCTTTGTGCTGAGTTATTGTTTCCTCGTTGTCTCTGGGTTAGTACTTTGTCTCGTTATCATTTGCCAGCCTTGTCTTGTTTTACCCTGCCTGCGTGCCTGTATTTACCTCCCTGCTTTTGTTAGTCTTGTGCCGGTTGTTGAATGAATGTAGGTGTATATGTATTTGTAAAACTTAGTCTTGTTAATTCCCAACATTGCTTGTTCCTGTTCTCTGTAGTTTGGTTTGGTTTGGTTTGGTTTTCCCTGTTTGTATTTTGCCATTGTCAAACTCCAGTTCCTTTGTTAGTTCCTGGTTCTGCTCTCCCTTTTTTGCACATTCGGCCTCGCCTCTCTTGCCTGCTTGGCACAAACGTTACAATAATAAATATAAATAATAAAGCATTAAGAGCAGAAAATAAAAACATAGTGATAAAACAATAAAACAAAAGAACAGTAGAGCGAAAGAAGGCTTAACACAGCTAAAGCACCAATGCACGAAAATAGAAGAAATCAATTTAATAATTTATACTTCTTAAAGAAGACTCATAAGAGTTAATGTAGTCTCAGTTCATACGACCTCTGTAGGCTATTGCTTATTTTAAAGTTCTGGTTGTACTATTTTGTCCTGTTTTTAGGACTATTAAATTATTATTATTATTTTTTCTTCGTTTATTGTTCAAACCTAAAAAAAATTCGGATTACTATGAAAAGTACAGTTTTTTCTCCTGCACATGTAAGGTTGTGTACATATTGGTATGAAAGTGAAAGTTCGAGTATGGAAAAGGCGGCGTTAGAGCACCGGGACTTTCCCAGGATCAAGTGGGAACCAGAACAGGCTGTGAACCGAAACTAAAACATAAAGTTAAATTTGGCCTCTACGTTGACATGCGTTTATCTGACGCGTAAACATGACTTCGAACAATGAAAATCACAGCTACTGTCCACTGAAAGAAAATTTGCCGACGGAGAAAAAGTGTGAAAAATGGAATGTTTTTGTTTTCATTCTGAGTATAATTCTAGGAGCGGAAGTCATAGTAACTGCAGTTCTTGTGTACACGTTGTCTAAAGAGATATATGCAGTAGGTGTAATTTATTTACATTTACATTTTATTTATTTAGCAGACGCGTTTGTCCAAAGCGACTTACAATTTATACGAGAAATTATTATATATGTAATGTTTATTGTTAATTTTAGCTCTGTCTGACTTTTTTTTTTCTTTTTCATGTGCAAGTGAAACTATAGTGGCATTTTTTTAAATATTCTATTAAAGTATTATTGCTCGGTGACGTAATATTGCAATGCATGCATACCGTATATGCATGTCTAAAAAAGTTCATAGAAACGTAACAATAACAAATGGTTTACTCAAAAATACACGATATATATACATCGTAAAAACTCCGTTTTAAGATTCATGTTTCCAATTTTTGCTGTCAGCATTTATTAAAATATTTTACTAGATTTATTATTATTATTATTATTATTATTTCTTCTCACACACCAAGGCTCAGGAGGCAGCCATACTCGGGGAATACCCCTTGCATTGTTTGTACCAACTTGTAGCTCCAGGAAATCAGGAAAATGGATCGCTCAGCCTTACAAGCTGTGACTTGTGGATGGAAGAACTTAACAGAAGTGCGCACAAGGTAACACGGTGAAACGTTTCACATAGTCTTTAATTTATACTTATTAAATGTTTCAGCAGCTGGTAAGAACAGGCTTCACCTTTCAATGTGATAACTTTTGTTGGACTGTAATGTTTTTCTTAAATTCCAGCAACTTGTATCTGACATAAGGAATACCTTGTTCCTAGAACTGGCAGGTAAGGTTTAGATGTCATTATAGTAATACATTCATACATTTTTGCTTCAAACCTGTTTTATACTTATGTCTTCTAGAAAAAAAAGTGTTTGAAATAAAAGTTGAAAGGGTTCCATGGTTCTGAAATGCCTTGGTGTTTATATAAAGACAGAAATGTGAGTCTGCCTCATTCTGAGAAGCCAGCCATTCACATGGCAGTAGAAGAGGAGCTGAGGCAGTACCCTAACTGGGTAAAGACAGGTAAAAGGAGTTTGTTCTTGTGCAAACATATTTATGCACTTTTTCCATAAACCCATTGTGCAAAATGTTGTATCTTCTTCTTGCCAAGGATCAGTGGAGGATGGGTTAGGAATGTCTGTTCTCCGTTGGGACAACCTTAATGGACCAGCTGTACAGCAAGGTATGATGGGGTACCTCAGTAGTGGGGAGATTGTGGTGCCCCGTCAGGGACTGTACTTTGTGTACTCACAGGTTTATTTCCAGCTGTTTCCATCTAAAAAAGACAGACATTCTCAGCAGTTTGTACAATATTTGTACAAGAAGAGTGAATCCTATCAGAAGCCAATTTTACTGTCGAAATCCAGTGAGACTAAATGCTGGAGTGTTGGAACGGACTCCCAGCTGTTCTCCAGTCACCAGGGGGCACTGTTTCAGCTGCAGAAAAGGGACAGGCTGTTCATCCAAGTTCATGATATCCAGTCTGTGCGTTTACAAGAAGATTCCACATTCTTTGGAGCATTCATGATTAATTAATATTAGTAACATGGTATGATACTATGCAAAGAGTTTATAACTGTATGCTATTTCTATTATTTGAAACAATTTTAGTATTTTCAATTTTATGCAATGGTGTTTTAAACGGTTATTTGCATTGTGGTTATGTCCTGTTAGTAAGCATGAGGGATAAGGAGACATAATGGTTCTGAATTTACAGAACACCATGGAAAAGCCTTGGCTTGCTAGTAAGTCGAGGACATTTACAACAAGCTGTTTCCAGCACTAATCCACCAGGTTCTAACTGAGCAACATGGTTAACTGAACTAGGAAAAAGTAATGTTTACTTTTATTCAGTAGAATGCAGTAATATGTGTTATGCATTAAAAATACAATTATTAACATTTGCATAATACTTTTATCTGATTGTTTTTTATTAGTGACCTAATTGATTTATTAATCATTGTGCTGATGAAAATAGGAACAGACTCACTAAGACAGGAGAAACTCAAGTATTGGGAAATGTTGATAAAAGCTACTCTGTAGGACATACAATTAGTGTGTTTCCTTAAACATATTTGACAGCTTTTGATAATAGAACTGCTTTGTACAAGAATGGTATCCAAAACATATTGACCTCATCTTTCAAAACATCCACATTTTAAATTAATGGCCCCTACATTTTGTACTTTTGCATTTTGTTAATAAGAGAAGAACAGAAGTGGAGAAACTATCAGTGGAACTGTTTGCATATGTAATTTTCACAATAACAGCAGAACTAATTATAGTATCTGCACAGAGATGTATGACATCAGCTAAGATGGATGGTAATTACAATGACATTCTTATTCATGTAAATGTAAAGAAAGCAATGAAGAGATTGACAAACCCATGGATTTAAGCATATTATCAAAAACAATATGTAACAAAAATGTATAACTGCACCTCATAAATAAAGACTGTATTGATTAAAAGGTAGTTCCTCTTTATATGTACATTACACAATATAGATAAGCTTCTCACTTTCTCAGAGAATTATTTCAACTGTTGTTTGAAATACTGTTTTGTGCAAGCAGATATCTGCAGATATTGGCACAGTGGCTGCATAAATTTGGTTTAAAGTCTGAGGCCAACTCATTTCCAAGATGTTAAAACTTATACCATTTGGGATTTTAAATTTTCACAGTAGGAAAATGAATGAGAGTGGTGAGTGGTAAATTCAAATTAGAACACTGTTAAAATATCTAATGATCAACCACACATCTTTCCTATTTCTTCTTGTATATCTAAGAATTTGGCCCTTATCACATTGTTTCTCACAGTCAGAGTTGCAAAATGAATTAATCCAAATGCAACAAATTAGTCACATTAAAACTGAAGCTGAGAATAACTACCAACAATTCAATGTATTGTAACATAAATGTGTTTTCACAAGAAAAAACAATAAAAAAAAAACTTTTTTTCAATGTATTGTAAAATTGTAACGGACTATTTGTAACATAACTTTGGGGGTGTAAGGCTTGGGGGGGTGTTGGGAGGTTGACAGGGACCCCAAAATTTGTACTGATAGCCCTGACAAAAGTTATAACTCATAAAATAACTCTGTAACAAACAATGGATACAAAATGTAAATATTTCAAATGTACCAAAGGAAAAGGCCCCAGTTCTAAGGGTCACAAAGTTGCTATCCAATTATTCTAAGAAGACTGCCACAAGGTTCTTGAGCATTATCTACGCTGTACAATGCAATCAAGGGTGTTTCACTTGTAGACTGCTGACTCAGAATGCATTTCAAGTCAGTGCCCTTGAACTCTTGCGTATAGGACGTTATGATTGAACTGATGTGCCCAAATGAAAACTGCATGCACATGTAATAGCTTTGTGTAAGTCCTTTTAGGGACATCTGAAATGTAAATTCAAAAAATAAAGCAATACAGTGCATCACTTGCATTTCATTTTTTAAGTGTGGGTTCATAAAACAAACCAGTAAAATACTGCCAGTCTCCAGCAGTAATTAATCCTTTTTCTTAGCCATTGTTAATTGCTGTGAATTTCAAGTTTAAATATGATGATATTGTACTGGTCTAAAAAACTAACATTTACAGCATAATACAGTGTATTCATCTTACTCAGAAAGACCACATGACTGGACGTGTCTAAAAGCAGAAAAGCAGCTCTTTTGAATCATTCTTTTGAACCAGTTACCCAATTTAATTGATTCGTCTTTGTAGAATGAGCCTTTTTTAGCATCCACACATTGTTAATTTTGTTACTGATTGTATTCTAATATATTTCTTAAACTGATTTTTGACCATTTAATCCAGACTACAACATAACGCCTCGGACTATGTGAAAACGTGCTGGGAGTCAATTGTTCCCCCAACACAGGAAACAGAAGTGTTTGGTAGATGTGCTCTTTAAATAAATGCTCAGAAATAAAGCTGTCAAGTGTCTCTCATTTGTGCTTGCAGTTATCAGGGTTTAAAAACCATGATTCAGATAAATTTCCCATTGAAAACCCTTTTTACCGCAATTGATTCCCATTAATTTTCAGTATAAATTAAGATATAAAATAAACAAACATCAAAGTATTATGCTTGAGAAGGACAGACTGCTAACACACTTGGATTCTTTTGGTGTTGCTTCATTAACATGTGAATCACAGTGAAATTAACTGGATTTAATTAACACATTTGGGTGTCTCATAAAAAAAACGTCACTGGACTTTTTAACTTTTTAATTGCGTGCATAAATAGCTATCGATCAGCAGCTCTGATATAAAGTAAACTTTCAAGTAGTTTACTGTAACACATACAGTTAGGTACTGTTAGATTGAAGTACCAACACAAATGCATCATATTGCTGGCAAATGTAGCTGCAGTACTATACTGTAAAGATCACATTTTATAGCACTCCAATTTTATTATAACAAACTGCTAAATATGATAAAAAAATATGGTAGGAAAGTACAGCAGGGTGCTGGCATCTGTATTTTACAGAATGACATAATTTAAAATAATTTTTGTGACACTAAAGGTCAGAATATGCTTCTATTCAGTACCATTGTCCTATGAATGGAATGTTTATACACTTGGCAATTACCTTTTCAACATTTTCACACAGGGTGACACAGTGGCGTGGTGGTTAGCACTGTTACCTCACACCTCCAGACCTGAGGTTCTATTTTTGCTTTAGGTCTGTGTGCGTGGGGTTTGCATGTTCTCCCTGTGCTTGGTGGGTATTCTCTGGGTTCTCTGGTTTCCTCCCAGAGTCCAAAGACATACAGGTTAGGTTGATTGGTGTCTCTAAATTGTGTGTGTGTATGTCCGTGCCCTGCGGTAGGTTGACACTCTGCCCTGGGTATCCCCTGCCCTGTGCCCTATGTGTGCTGGGATGGGCTCCAGGCTTCCTTGTGACCCTTAACAGGATGAAACGGTATAGAAGATGACTGCCATTTTTGCACAGATGTGCTTCTATTTTCAGGATAGTGATCATGCCATGCGTATCTCAATAAAAAAGCATAGACATATTGCACACATTGAAAAAAAAAATCTGTTTTATTAACACAAAATATTATATTATATTGTTTCCACATAAAAATTATGTCTTCTAAAAAGGACTGATTTATATTAAATCCACTTAATTATATAAAGGAATTCAAAAGTATTTGGCCAAACCTGTTAATTACTGAATTTGGGTGTTTCAATCAGACCCGTTGCCACAGGTGTATAAAATTAAGTGCCTAGCCATGCAGTCTCCATTTGCAAACATTTGTGATACAAAATAGGTTATTCTGAAGACCTCATTCAATTCAAGTGACCTCATGAATGTTGTAGTTGGTTTTCGATCGGAAAAAGATGGTTTGTCTACAGGTTGGAGGAGAGATCCTTTATCTGCACTGAAGGACAATTTTAATGCTTCTGCATACCAAGACATTTTGGACTATGCTATGCTTCCAACTTGGTGCAACAGTTTGGGGCCCTATTTTATTCCAACATGACTCTGCACCAGTGCATAAAGCAAAGACTATAAAGACATAGTTTGATTAGCTTAGTGTGGAAGAAATTGATTGGCCCACACAGAGCTCTGACCGCAACCCCATAAAGCACCTTTGGGATGAACTGGAACTGAGATTGTGAGCAAGGTCTTCTCATCCAACATCAGTGCCTGACCTCATGAATGCTCTACAGAATGAATGGGAACAAATTCCTACAGAAACACTCCAAAATCCTGTGGACAGCCTTCCAAGAAGAGTGGAAGCTATTATAGCTGCAAAAGGGAGACCAACTCCATGTTCAAGTATATGTATTTGAACACCATGTCATTTCAGTCCCTGTTGGTGTAATGGTCAGGCGGGCAAATTGTTTTGTCCATATAGTGTATGTGGAACCAGGGTAGGCCTACATATTTATTTTCAATGTTAATCCAGCACACCGTTTTTGATGTGGTGTTTCCCATTATTGGCGGCACGGTGACGTGGTGGTTAGCACTGTTGCCTCGCATCTCCAGGCCTGGGGCTTGATTCCCGCCTTGGGTCTGCATACGAGTAGTTAGTATGTTCTCCCTGTGCTTGGTGGGTTTTCTCCGGGTTATCCAGTTTCCTCCCACAGTCCAAAGACATGCGGGTTAGGTTGATTGGTGTCTCCAAATTGCCTGTAGTGTGTGTGTG
>JABJVR010000033.1:1354926-1374293 GCA_025773905.1 Chitala chitala | reverse complement strand
AAATATATATTATTAGTTAAATTACAGTTTATAAAGTATTATTATTATTATTATTATTATTATTATTATTATTATTAGTTCTTATAACAACGCATCAGCAACGCAATGCCTTACATTGCAAATGACGTAGCTTTCCCAGTTCCGGACGGTGGGAGGACACACACCAAAAATCCAAAGCACACATCGAACTCTGTGGTGAACAGAATATACGGGGCATGAGATTCTTAGCTGGAATTAGAATCATACCTGTGAATAATTTCACAATATTTCTTCCGCTGTGCTGGACGAAATACAAGAAATGCTCAGAATATTTCAGAGGCTAATTTCATTCAGGATGAAAAACACTGGGATTAGATATTTACTCCTAAACTCGTGCTGTGTCTGTCAGTCCCCTGCTCCTTCCGCTCCTTCTTTCTGTACGAAAGACGAATAACTTCTTGGGTTTCCCTTATCCGTTTTGGGATTTTACAAAATAAGTGAAAGACTTTCGAACAAGAGGCTAGATAACAAAATTCCTGCTCCAGTTGCGAATTGGATGTAATTGAAGCCCGGCAAAGAATACTGTACGTATATGAGATATGAGAAGTAACTTTCTGTATTGTATGTTTTTTTTTACACAGAATTCATTAATTCCATGATTTAAAACTGTTAACTCTAAAACGTTCAGTTGGATTAATGTAAAAATGCTGAACGGCGTTTTCTTAATTAAATTTTTAACTGCGATTTGTTTACTATCAAAAACAGAAACCCGCAAAACATTTAAAGATTTGTGTAAGAGTCGATGCTTTTGCGAAGAGCGGGAGAACATACTAAACATAAACTGTGAAAACAAAGGATTTACTACAGTGAGCCAGTATCAATCACCGCAGAACAAAATTTGCCAGCTCTTTCTTAATGGAAACTCACTTTCCAAACTTAACCCAAACGAATTTATTAATTATAACAATGTTACAAGTCTTCATTTGGGAAATAATGCCTTACAAGACATCAAAACCGGAGCTTTTACGGGTCTGAAATACTTGAAAAGACTCCATCTTAACAACAACAACTTGGAAATTATCAAGGAAGACACTTTTGCTGGCTTAGAAAACCTTGAATATTTACAAGCAGATTACAATTACATCTGTGCAATTGAAGCCGGCGCATTCAGTAAAATGAATAAATTGAAAGTTCTTATACTGAACGACAACCTACTGCCATCTCTTCCGAACAATGTGTTCCGTTTTGTTTTGCTCACCCATTTGGATTTGAGAGGAAATCGATTTAAATCTCTTCCCTTTGCTGGCGTACTAGAACATATCGGGGGCATCATGGAAATTCAGCTAGAGGAGAACCCGTGGAACTGTACCTGCGACCTGATTCCGCTGAAAGCGTGGCTGGATACGATATCGGTTTTTGTGGGCGACATAGTTTGCGAAACACCATTTAGACTTCACGGGAAAGATGTTACACAACTTATAAGACAGGATTTTTGTCCCCGTAAAAACGCTGGTGATTCAAGTCAGCGCATGATGAAACCTTCTGACTCTCAGTACCAGCATCCATTTCCCACACCGCATCCAGGTGTAACGCAAACAAAAGCGCCACGGCCATCTCGCCCTCCGAAATCCAGAAATCGGTCCACAACTAGGATGACAGCATCAAGTAAGGACATGCAAGTGTTTGGTCCTATAATGGTTTATCAGACAAGGTCTCCTGTGCCAGTTATATGTCCAAAGCTGTGTATCTGCACGCCGCAGAAACCGGACAGTGGGTTAAACAT
Source organism: Chitala chitala (assembly GCA_025773905.1). Lineage (NCBI taxonomy): Eukaryota > Metazoa > Chordata > Actinopteri > Osteoglossiformes > Notopteridae > Chitala > Chitala chitala. The sequence continues at coordinate 1,372,531 of JABJVR010000033.1, read as the reverse complement.
TAATTGTCAGGAGAGAAAGCTGCACAATGTATCAGACCTTCAACCTAAACCTTCCTATCCAAAAAAGCTATATTTGACTTCAAATTATTTGCAGACAATTTACAAAACTGACTTTACAGAATACAATTCTTTAGAACTCCTTCACCTCGGTAACAATCGAATAGCAGCTATTCAGAATGGAGCCTTTAGAAACCTAACTAATTTACGCAGGCTTTATCTTAACGGTAACTACATAGAAAATTTATCTCCATTTTTGTTTGAGGGGCTGCAGAGTTTACAATACCTGTACCTGGAGTATAACATTATAAAAGAAATACTACCCCGTACATTTAACCACTTACACAATTTACAGCTACTTTTCCTTAACAACAATTTGTTGAGGTCATTGCCTGACAACGTTTTTGGAGGAACGATGCTGACAAGGCTGAACCTAAGAAACAACCATTTCTCCCATTTGCCAATTAGGGGTGTACTGGACCAACTTTCCCCATTTATTCAGATTGACCTTCTTGAAAACCCTTGGGATTGCACCTGTGACATAGTTGCGCTGAAAAACTGGATGGAGATGTCCAGTACTAGTGTTGTAGTAAACGAAATCACGTGTGACTCCCCTTCTAAACAAGCAGGGCGGCTCCTGAGGTCCCTCAGAAATGATGAGATTTGCCAAGATGCTGATATAATCACAGGAACCAGAATACCCAAAATGAGTACCAGCTCTTTAGCCGCTTATACAACAAGTCTTACCACTGACAGCATGTCCGATCTGCAACCTGAAGTACCGTTGTCTGTGCTGATTCTAGGACTTTTAATCGTCTTCATTCTTTCGGTTTGCTTTGGAGCAGGATTATTCGTCTTGATCCTCAAACGACGCAAAGGCATTGAACACTTGTCGTCGAGTTCAAATAATTTTGATTTAAACGTTTTTCAGGTACCTTATAGTTCGTATCACATAGAACAAAGAGCAGATAAACCGGACGGCCATGTATATAACTACGTATCGGCATCTGCGAGTCAGATGAGTCAAAACCCCATATATCTGCAAAAGGAAGGCGACCAGTTAGCCTATTACAGAAATATAAAAGAGCTCAGCTTCAGAAATGTGGATCATAAAAAGGACGATCGAACAAAAAGCCCGGCATACACAATAAGCACTCCCGGTTTTAACAAGAAACAGCCAAACGGAACCGGGGATTCAGAACTGCTGTACCAGAATTTGGTAGAACGAGATCAAAGGCTTCCAGCCGCGGGTGAATTAAAGTACAGCTTAATTACTTTGCCGAAAGCGCTTAATACGCCCACATTCGAACCAAATAGGCGCCATAATCAAGTCCGTTTAAATAAAACTAAGGTGTCCGGTGGCACAAGGAAATGCGCCGAGCAAGTAAATGGCGAGCATCACCGGCATCCTTGGAAACATAGGACAGTGCCAGACTACCTCGAAGTTCTGGAGAAATACACGACTACTAGTCATTTATAAATTTATTTTTATTACTCAAATACAATATACTGCAGGCAAACACTTAACAGTTGTCGAGAACTGTAAATTGCAGTATTTACCTCATTCTCCCAATCGCCACTTCAACAAGCTTTGTAAATTAATCAGTGTAACAAAGTTAGATAGAATTTCCCTGTCTGTTGTAAAGTATTTACCAATTTAAACACTAAAAGTGCATACTATTTACTGGACCTACAGCATGTACAATGCTTCATGTTTTATGTCTGCCTAAATTAAATAGAACTTAAAACCAATATTTTTGCACTGTGATGTGTAATGTGCTATAAGCTGTCCAGGAAAGGTTACACATTTAAAACTCCTTCAGTCATCTTATCCAGAGGTGCAAATGCACTTGAAGTTGCTTATACTTGTGTATATGTGTATTTTCATAGCATCTGAGAACAGATTGATAATTTGAATTAAAATAAATTGTATGTGTTATTTATCTACGTTTGTTTTGTATATGAAGGTGCCTTTTTAAGTACAAATATTGTAAATAACAGCATTAATGTTGTTTGTTAAAAAGGTATTTAGTTCAGTATCGGCCAATATATATTAAATGTTTTGTAGTTAGCATTTTAAGAAGTAAAATGTAATTGGTTTTGAAATGTACATACAGGATATTGGTACCAGAACACTTTGAAGCAATAGATATTGGCAGAATTAGTGTGAATTCCTCTATTCTTTATATAGAAAACTGATGTGTATGACCTTAAGACTTTTTTTTGTATCCTTTGTCATTTTTCATTTTTTTCAGCAGTACACCTGATTGCATTTAGTTAAGGTTCTGTAAATGTGTGCTTTAAAATGTTGAATCAGATTTTTTTTTTTTTTTTTTTACTTTACTGAATATGAGGTGTACAGATTTTAACAGCCATCACTCATTGCAAATATTTTTAATTATTAATACTGCTAATTATAGTATAGTGTGTAATTTTGGTGTTTCAATTTTCTTAAGCTATAAGAATGTACAGGTGAATACTCGTGTGTATAATTCCTAAAACCAAATTATATGTATTATAACTTTTTTTTTAATTATACAATTATATAAAAATGTTTTAACAAATAAATACACCATAAACAAAACCAGAACTGTGTATTATTGTGAAGACATGCAATAGTCATGCTAATATTGTATTAATTCAGTTCATTAGAGCCAGTACACAGTATGCTGTGTTCTTTTATATACAAGTAAACCTGGTATTGAAATATGGCTGACAGACAAACACAATTTCAAAAGGCTAATTAGAATGACTGTGTGCCATCTGTATGACTGTTACTATGCCATTCCTGCAGCTATGGTATCTGTAAGCTTTCAAGTCCGTCGCACACCACTGTTTTTATACTCAGGCCTCAGAACTGAGCATGCCACAAAGTACATAATGGCTGAGCCTGTCCAAAACAACAATTATTTATTGTATGTCACAGTATCCTAATAAGCAAGGCACTAGTAATGGATGGGTAGAAAGTTATCTAAAAAGTACTTTCAGGTGATCATAATTTTAGCAATTATAAAATCTCTATTTAGACAAAAGATGATGATTTAGAAATAAATGTATTTTGGAATTATAAAATGTGCATTCAGATTCCTTTGAAATGGATCCATACATTGTACTCACATCACAGTTACAGTATGCCTTTTATAATGCTTGCTATTGCTAGTAAATGCTTTTATTCATTCATTTATGTTATTGAGGTGATCAGCGAAGTAAATCAGGCAAACGGCACAAGGCAGGCTCAGCAGAGTGGTCTGACTAAAGCAACGTATGCAAAGGTGGAAACGAATAATCTACCCTGCTAAGCCATGAGACCACTTGTGCTTTATATACATTTAATTTGGCTAATAAGCCCTTTGTTTAAATGTAAAGAGTATTTATTCATTGCACAGAAGTTCATTTGCAAAGGATGTGAAAAAAATGAATAGTGTATTTTTTCTATGAATGTATAAAACATAAAAGCAGGGAAAAAAATATGAGCAAACATAAATAAATAATGATAAAAAAATAACCTTGCAAGGATATTAGTCTCAGATATTGAGTAACTTAGTTGCAATTGTGTCTGTCACAGAAGGGACATTTAGTGGGGAATGCCCCAGAACCCATGATTTCCTGTTGGCATTTTAATGGATAAGTGCTGAATGGTCTCCATGGAAGCACAGGATGACTGAAAACACTATTATCCACACTGGCAGAGCTGCTTGTTGACTACTTTGGGACTGGGAGAGAGCAGAGTTATTCCCCTCTTCATTCTGTCTTTGAAGGCAGCTTGTACTGTGCCCTAACTTTTCAGTATTTATTTAATGCTTCTGTATTTTTAATATAAATAGTGTATAATGTACATTTAGCACATGATTTGCAAATATTTCCCAGACTCCTGCTCGCACTTCTGGCTGAAAACTAATACACAGTTTGATGATGCCAGAATTTCTTTTTGTATCGTTTGTGGATAGGCCTAGTTACTATTATCATATATGGCATATTTATATATTGATTCTTGTACTCCATCTTCACTGAATGTTTTACATATCAATGTTGAGCAATGACCATATTCACTGTGCATTCCTCTTTCCGGTGGGGGGGTGGGTGGGTAGGATTCTCATGTACAGTAGAAATATGTGTGCTGTATGTCTGCAGACAACGATGTTGTCTTGCAGGCTTCTGATGAATAATGTACGTTTCATGGTTGTGACGCAGGTATTAATGATGAGTCTTGCCAGAAGCTGACTGATGGCCTTGAAGCACATCCTGTCCGATAGCTTACTGCTGTTACCTTCAAAAGTAATGGTGTGCAATAGATTAATCAATATTAATATTAATTCTATATTAATCTATATATTATTTCTGTCTATTGCAATTAAATCTTGAAATAGCTTGTCTTTAATATTTGTCAGAGAACAACAACAAAACAAGAAAACCTGTGGAACATGGCATCTGAAATTGAAACACAATTTTGTTTTGTTTTTAAAGAGCTACAGATTTAGAGTATACTGCATTCTTTAAATTAACTAATAAAAATTGTAACGTTTTACTTACCTGTATCTGCTGATCCCGTAAGCCTGAACGATGCACTACAGATAAGGGAACTCCTTGAAATTATTTTCACATACACTAATGTTATCAGTACAGTCAATGTTGAGCACCAGCAGTAAGTAACAGTAGGCTTGGTTGTTTTCTGAGGCAAAACTATTCTATTATTTATTTTATTTATTTATTTATTTTTTTTTTTTACGAAACTGAGAATGAACTGAGCCGTGTCCCTTGAGAAGAAAGTGTTCTATCAAAGCACAATGACACATTCACCAGTTGGATGCCTGCTCATTTTCCACCAGGAAGGAAACAGAGCTTCTGTGATCATTACCAGTAGCATGGAGAAAATTCAATTTTATTTAATTTTATCCCACATAAGAATGTGCAGAAAAATGTGGGTCTTGGGGAAATGTCAAGCCATTCTTTACTGGAAGTGTTACATTTGCCCTCTCTGCCCTGCAGCCAGTAATAAAATGTCTGAAATACCTGTCCTCTGCAATACTGCACTCAGTAATATGACCACAGAAATGTTGATTATTGCACTGTACAGGCTGCCTTTCTTTGCTTGTAGGACAGTGACTGATTAAGTTTCAAAACTTAAATTATATGTGAACTGTTAGCAGAATCCCATATGGAACAGACCAGAATTCATAACCACAAGCACAGAAGTGGTGAGGAGGATCATTAAGATTTTCAAGTGGTACCATAAAAAAGTACCATACAAAAAACCAAGTAACAATCACTTTTAATATATATCAGTAAAGTACACCATTCTTACAGCACAGTAGTTAATTTGAAACAAATATCCTTTCCTTTTTTTTTTCTTTCACATACTTAAACAGTTTAGGCTGCGATTGATTTATTTATTCAGTAATGTATTTTCAATACAACAGAAGATTAAATGATTCAAACTCTTTAAGATGGCTCAATAACTTTACATTATAACCTCCTACTGAGCTGTTCTCCCATTCATACTTGTATGAGGTCTTCATAGGTCTTTTCTGAAATTAGTCAAGCTAGTTATGACAAATTGTCATGTGCGACAACATATAATAATAATAATAATAATAATAATAATATCAAGACTACTGTAACAAACAGCGGGAAGCAGGTGGAGGCTGTCCAGTGTGCATGTGGTAAACTGTAACGTGAAATAGACAACAACAAGATTGCAATTTGTAGTGAAACTGTGAAAATTTACAGTTAGTACACAAAGTTAATTGACAAACAATGATACACAAAATGAAAGTTCAAAAACAAACAGAAAAAGGAAGGGAAAAGGGGTCAATAATAAAAGCCAAAAGAATGATAAAAGCAAAACAAAACAATGTAGAATTAAACATACTGAAATTGCTACTTACAAATTACCCCAAACAAAAGCCTACACCTGGCTATAATGATGGGACCAAAAACAGAAATACATTAATTCATCTTCCTGTCAACATCCAAGTTCTTCATTGGGTCTCCAACCGAATGACCAGTGATTGACGTTCAAGTGTTCAATCAGTTGTCTCAAGCTTTTAATCAGCACCGGGAGTTTCTGAAAAACACATTACACAATTTTAAATAATATTTCCCAGGACATAAAACTACAAAGCAAAAATGAAACATGGAGTTCTTACATAATTTTAGTGAATATTTCCAATAGCACGAAACCAACCAAGTGCATTACATATTTTTATGTTACAATATGTTGTTTGTATTACAATACATCAGGGATTTCAAAGTCTACCCTTGGTCCAGGATTTTCAGGTGTGTTGAGATCTCAGAAGATTAAAAGGGGTTATCTCTTACTGTAAAATGTTGTTTATGCAGTAACTCACATTGAGAAGGCAGCCAGTGGCTGGGTGGGACATCAGGCTGGGAAGTGGAGGTCTCAAATCAAAGCCACCAAGTTTGTCCTGGAACAAGACACTTGGTACTAATTCCCCAAATGCCAAATAATGGCTACCCACTACTCCCCCAGGGGATGGGTTAAATGCAGAAAACCCATTTGTCATTAGATTTTCCAACACAGAGCTTTCAGTGAGACGGCATTAGGCAAGATTACATAGTTATTTTGTTGCTCCCAGAATGTTCTACATCAGTTTGACATATCTGCAAATTTTATAATTTATAAAGGTTATAGTTTACAAATTCCATGTTTACCAGGTTTGTCACAAGACCTCTTGTTAGCTGAGGAACATAAATGGCCTAACAACAAAATGAAAGTTTTGGAACTTCAATATGAAAAATAAGCAAAAACATTTGCAAGCTAGAGCCCTGTTAGGCTAGTAGAAGGCAGAATTCTACTCGTGAAAAATGAGAACTTACTTCTAAACAACTTTGTTATGTTCTATGAGAAGGGAACTCAAAGGATTTCATTTTAGAATAAATAAAGAATATTGCTGCGAGGTGCAGGAAGCAGCTGAGCAAACGTGTTGTGATGACAGCTGTCAGGGTGCACTCCTCCCATTCTGCTTCACTCTAATCTCTATTTTATACACAGTGCTTAGTAGATAACAATGCTTTTGTTTGATAGCTCTTGTTTTTCTAATTTCCATTTTTATTTTCTTGTGCTGTCTCTTCTCTTCTTTCATAGCAAGCAGTTAGCAAGTGTAGAGATACGTGTATCCCAGCCCTGATTTCATAACCTTTTTTACTTTATAGTTGCCAGTACCCAGTCTTGTTTAATTGTGGTTTTTCCTACACTAGCGTATTAATTTATAACCTTGTCCTCTCCAGAAGAACCGAAACAAAGTATTACAGCATACAATGTCATCTTTTATATGCCATATAGAAAAACAATTAAACAAAGCCAGTGTATCCTAAAAGTCCAAACGTGAATATGTTAATTCTGTGAGCTACAGCAAATTATATTCTGTAATCCTATAGGAATTTAATTCATAACGCATGATACAATAAAGTCATAATGTATGATATATATATGATTGGAGTTCAGGAAAACCATTTTTTGATATATGTTTTTAAACAAATGTGACAGGCATTTACTTTGCTCAGGCAGTTCATTGGTGACATCATATACATTAGATATTTAAAACTGTGCTTTGCTTATAAAAATACTTTATACTTTGCTATATATAACAGCTATAGTATATGTAATACCTTTAGAATAATACTAGCTGACAATACATATGCTGTTCAATACGTACCATTGTCCAGAACTTGTTCTTGCCACTGCTTTTCACATCTGAGGTTTTCATATTGAACTTGCTCATTTATATTGTCTGACCTTCATCATCTTATAGAATATTGCCCAAATATGTAATCAACATAAGAGCTCAAAGTGGCACTTTAACTCTTCACTTTTGAAAGATAATGGTTTAGCTTCTTTGTTCAAAGAGAATGGAAAATATTTTTATAAAAAGATGAACCACTAAACCTTCAACCCACAACATTATGGAGTACAGCCAAATCAATGCATTGTGCAGAGATGTGTTTCATGCTCAACTGAGAAGAAATGGAACAAAATGTGACTTTAAATTTAAAGTATTGGAAAACATTAACCCAATTCTCTTTTTTTTCTTTAAAAAGTGGTCTCAGAACAAGACAAAACCACAAACATATGGTGTATTTACTCATATGTATCTGATCACTAACATACACAAACATGTCAGTCTTACTTCAAACTCAGACAATGTTTTATTTTAGCAATTACTGTTCAATGTCATACACTAACATTAAATTCTTTCTGACATTTTCTCAAAAATGATACTCTGTCCAGTACTTTTCTGAGTGGAGTCACTTCAGCTTGGCATCTCATTAACTCTGAAAGAGCAACACAAAGCTTTTTTAGGCATGCAGCAGGGCAAAGCTCCCAGTCTATATGACTTCCATTAGAATTCCTCATGCATTTCTGGTATTTTTTAACACCCTGGACAATTTCCAAAATTAAAAACTTTCCACAAAATATCAACAAAGCTGTTTTCCTGATTAAAAAGACAACTGTTGAAATTATCACCATTTAGTATATAATAACCTGCAACCCAACAGAAAGGATAAATGGCTGGAAAATGTATGAATGTATATGAATGATATAAAGCACCTTAACACCAGTTGTATAGAAATTATTTGACCCATACCAAGTAGAGTGTCCTCATGTTAAAGCAGGTATTAAACCATGCAAAACATTCCATTTTCACAGACAGACTACTCATCTAGCTGTGCATTGGATGTAAAAAAGACTTTTGACAAGGTTATTTGCAAATTTTTTACTGGACAGAAGGGATTCCAGCACAGCTTATTCAAGTGCATTAAACTGATATGAATACAGAACCAGGTGTGGAGTATATGAGCTGAATTTAGTTTAATTTCAATGAACAAGACAGCTGATGTCCAAAACGTCCAAAAACACCTAAAAACCTAGTCAAGAGTCCATCCATCATCCAATTGATGGCAGCGTTGCCTGAAATGTACCCGGGGCAGTGTAAAGCACAAGGCAGGGTACACACTGGCTTGGGGCACCAGCCAATCACAGGGCAGTACTTATAGATGTGGTTTGAATTTGCAACCTCCTGTCTACCACACAGGTACTGTACCATTCAATCACCATGCCTAAAGCAGGCAGAAGTCAAAAAAAAGAAATCAGATCTATACAAAGAAAGTTCACTTATTAACTTTGTAAGGATTGTAATATGAAAACTAGTGTATGTAAAAAAAAAAAAAAAAAAACAAAAATTAAAAGCATGTACATGCACAAAAACAAAATTCGTATCTATAAAACTTGGCATACTTACACAAAACCTGAAGTATGCACAAAATCATGCAAAATCATACAATTTATACTTTATAAAATCACAAATCGCACCGTTTCCACTCACAAACAACTGTATAGGGTTAATACAATGTATACATAATTTCTTTGCATGGTGAGATGATGGTGGAGAGAAAGAAGGCAAAAAAAAAAAAACAAATGATGATGAGTGTGAAATTAAGCCCTCAAAAAATCTGAAGGTGTGTTTTCAATTTTTGGTCTAGCAAACAGTCAATTGTGGCTGATTTGGGTGTTTGTGAGCATTTAGCCGGTGAATATTTGACTTAATATGTTCTTAGATATCACAAACACCCAAAGCTGCAACTTTAACACCCTACACAGAGAGCATGCAGTGAACACACTACTAGTCCTTTGCAGCCACAGTTAGGCTTTAAAATAGCTTTAGCAATTCATGCTAAAATTTTTACATGATGAAAAGAGAAAAAAATTGCAATTATAGATTTAAAACCAGAAATCCACAAGATTATTTAAATACAACCATAAGCAAATCAGAGTTTCAGAAGTTCATAAAACTTACTGCAGATCTGTAAGGTTGACATGTATCATTTTTGAATCTGTACCACAGTTATCTGTGGTATGTACCTGCTGCCAAAAAGTATTGTCCATTTACTTCTCTCCTTGAAGGTCAAAGTCACTGCAACGAAGCTACGTTGCAAGCTGAACATTTACGTAATCTGGCATTGATGAGGTACAACAGCTGACTATCATTTCACAGTGGTATGGTTACTGAGTGTTTTGACCTCTGCTCCTTAATTTCCTCCCAATTTTCATACTTCAAGGAAAAATCAAAATTTGCTGAATATTATGAGTTTATTTGTTATATATTAATTTTTTTTTTAAATTGATTTTTGTTTTACTATTTTTAAGAAAGATGTTGAAAGATATTTTAAAATGTTGTACTCACATTAGTCATTTTCTTTATCCCTTCCTGTGTACTAATCAGTTTTTTTCTTTTTGTTCACAAAAAGGATGTGGGTTTGTCTTTGTGTCATACTTTGTAAATGTCTGATCAGCTTGGACATCCTCAAGCACTCCTTAGAGAGTACTTCAGTGCAGGTAACGCATTGTGGCTGTGATAAAGCTTTCTTTCTGGGCAATGAAACAGAGTGCTCATAAAGGTAACCATCATCCATCCATCCATCCATTATCTTAACTGCTTATTCCTGGTGAGGGTCGCGGGGAAGCCTGGAGCCCATCCCAGAGCACATGGGGCGCAGGGCAGGGGACACCCAGGGCAGGGCGCCAACCCACCACAGGGTAACAGTCATATTTTTGTATATATTGCTGTAGCACTGCTTAGTATATCTATAATTTATGGCTGATTCTGAGAGCTGAGATTGTAGGTTGAGATTTATCAATATAATTTTTTCAAAGCTTTTCAATTAAATTTAATTGCCCATTCGGTCCTCCCTGAGACCCCCTAATACGCTGCAGACCCTCAGCTGGGAACCACTAGCTTACATTACACAGTAAAGGAAAGAGAGGGAAAGAGAGACTTAGAATGATTGGTTATCAGATGTACCACAAATTTTGTTTGTGGCGTAAGGACATTAGTTCTTCTGCCGTTATTTAAGGAATTCCCTCAAATATTGTTTTGTTTAAAAATACAAAAAGGTGCATCTGAAAAATATTCTGGTAATTTTACAGTAAATATCAAAATTTTCCTTTAAAGTAGTTTTTTTTTTCCTCCCAACTCGCTTTTCCATACAATTTGAATTATTGAAAGTGTAGATAGACATAAAGCATTTAACATATCATTTTCAAAATGTATTTTTATATAAAAATGAAATTAATTTTGCATCTTTAGGTATTTGAAAAAGAGATTTCCATAGATGACAACTACTACTACAAAAAAAATAATAATAATAATAATATGTATGTAGTTGTGAGTGCACCTGTGCTGTTGATGTGGAAAGAGATGGGAGAGGGCATATGTAAAAAATGTATGTGTATGTGTGTGTGTGTGTGTTATTTTATTGAAATACTTGAAATTCAAATGGGCATGCTATATTTGTATACACAGAGATAGACTGAGGAAGAACAGTTAATATCTGACACATAAACCTTAGTACTACTCCTCCTGTTCAGAAATTAAATGTGGTTTACTGCCTGGTAGTCTTCCCAGTACTGGTGACTCAACCTAAAGAAGCAAAAATGATACAGATTGAAAAACAGAGTAGTGTATCTTCAAGGCAGGCACACATTCATTAGTGTTTACACCTACCAGTTGGTCTGAGCAACATGCAGTATCTCTGGACTGTAAGGGGAGCACTAAACCTATTAAGTAACCAAAAAATGCACGGAGAAACACATCTGCTACATACACAGTACTGAGGACCTCATTCAAACCTACAGTAATTTTAGTCTCCATGTTTTATAGCTCCAGTATGAAATAGAAGCCTACTACTACGTAGCCCATATTTTCTTTCTCATATGTAAACATGCATACAGTAAGTTAAGAATACAAATTCTATTTCTTATAAAATTATTGTTACTCTGTTATATATGATGTACAGTACATTTGTGGAGATACTGCATAGTTGAATATTTGGTTAATTTTCATGTGTATGAAATGTTTCTGTTACAAAAACAACAGCAAGAAAAAAAAAACAGACAAAGCTTGTTATACAAACAATACTCTTTAATGGGTCTTAAAAACAATGCATTCTTTCATCAAGACAGCCATGTACATCCAATTGGGAATTTCTCTGTGTTCATCAACACTACTTTAAAGTAGTCACATTATTGTTTGATGTCATCTGGTACATTTTCCCAACAGATTGAGCAATATCTCTTTGGAGGCCTCAGATGGCTCAAATTTTACAAGGCAAAGTTTTAATTTCTCCCTTTATCAGAGACAAAAAACACAAGACAAACAGGAATTAAATTTTAAGTTTTACCTACTAAAGTTCTTCCTTCTGGTTTCTCTGTGATGAGTCTATTTGTATAATACATACTCGCTATTGACCTGACATGCCAACTGAACATATGATAGGGCAGCGATATTGGACAACGTTTAATGAAAATGTAATGATACACCTAAATCCCCTCCCCCATTCTAATTAAAGACAGTTCTCTCCATTAATGGACAGGGCCGGCCGGGTAGGTCCTGCATCTGTTCCTGCAGAGAAATAATCTCTTTTTGGGCAATGGGCAGCTGACGAATTGCACAGTAGGTAGAAACAGGTGGCACTTGTTGGGTTTAAGTTAAGAGTCATGCTGAGGAAGGAGCTAAAACACCAGCATTCTCAACTAATCTCTGGAATACCATGGAACATGTCTCACAAATAAATGTACCTTCCAAAATCCTGATAATCCAAACAGGCTGCCACCAAAGTGAAAGGTATTACGTGAGCAGTGAGACATCACCAAGGCAAACAGATAGACATACAGCCTAAATGAGATAAAGACAAATGTCTAATTACATTTTCTACGAGAAAATCTCTAATACAATGAATATGCACAATCAGTGAACAAGAACGTTGATGGGTAAAATAACAAAGGGTACTTTACCTAGAACTTCCTAGTAATGAAATAATGCACAGTGTGCTGTTTGGCTCTGTAGGTTCTCACTACATTGCATGTGACTGAATGATTTATATGTTTGCAAGTTGTATGGTTTTATGTATGTTGAATGGTTTTATTTTTTATTTACACAAATACTTATTCTAACTAAAAATGTAATAAAAAATGTTTTGTATTTACTTTTATGAGAATGGGATGGTGTGTCTCAATAAGAGTAAAATTGAGTTTATTGACTTTGGAGATTAAAGGCAATGTTATCTGACTAGACATCTCGGGACTTCACTTATCCAGTCGAGTAATGGCATAGAAAAACAGAGGTGTTATTTTTGACACGGGCCCAAATTTTGACAAACAGATTAATTCTGTTGTTAAATCTATGTCTTTTCAACTGCATCTTTTGGCTAAAGTTAAGCCATTCTTATTGCTACCTGATTTAGAAAAAGTGACCCACACTTTCATCAGTTCTAGACTTGACTATTTTAATGCACTATATGTTGGAGTCAGTCAAACGTAGCTTGCCCGGCTCCAGTTGGTTCAGAATGTCATGGCTCGCTTTTAAATTAATAACCTCAAGATGTAAGAATAGTAATCCCATTCTGCATCCCTTACATTGGCTCCCTGCTCATTTCAGGATCGACTTTAAATCGTATGATTCCCCTTTAAGGCCATTCATGGCATGGCCCTGATTCACATCTCTGAGCTTTTGCATCATCACATACAGAATAGATCCCTTTGGTCTTCTGAGCAAAAACTGCCGTCTGTTGTATTGAGGTGATCGCTCTTTTTCCATCTCAGTTTCTAAACTATGGAACTCATTACCTCCTGAAATTCCTGCCATCTCAAACCTTGCCTTATTTGTAGTGAAACTTAAGACTTATTTACCTTGGCATTCAACACACAGGAGAGGACTGGCACACCTGTTGTTAGTATTTTGTCTTTAGCATTGTGATGACATATGTCATTTGTTTTACTTGTTACTCTATGTGAAGTGCTTCAGTCAACCTTGGTTGTTTTAAGTGCTGTGTACAGTCGGGTTCATAAATATTGGAGAACGATGTTTTTTGGCATTTGGCCTCCATGTACCACTACAGTAATGAAACACTGAAGACATTCCTGCATAGTTAATGCCACCCTTTGAATTAAAGCTGAAATAGTTGACTTCAGTCACATTTTGAGTGTTTCATTTTGATTTCAATTTAGTGGTGTACAGAAGCCAAATGCCAAAAAAACTTCGTCATACTTAATATTTGCTAATATATACAGCACATATTCGTATAGGGAAAAGAATGTTGAGGATGGAGCTGCCAGACAGGAGGAGAAGAGGAAGGCCAAAGAGGAGGTTCATGGATGTAGTGAGGGAGGACATGAGAGAGGTTGGGGTGATAGAGGAAGCTGCAGAGAACAGGTTGGTATGGAAAAAGATGATCCTCTGTGGCAACCCCTAGAGGGAGCAGTCGAAATAGGAAGAAGAATACAGTATGTATTCCAGGTACAATGTGAATTCTTTATTCATGCAGTCTTAAATCTGACATATATTCCAGAAAACTAAAATACATGTGAACAACATATGACTGGGTTGATGCCCTGTCCCTGGTGTAGTTTGCTTTGATCCTTATACTTCTCTATATATAGATCCACGTGTAAGATCCAAACAACTTGGGACTCTGTCCAGGATAAGGACTGGGAAAATAAATAAATGAAACATAATTAAGATGAAGGAATACAGTATATAACATTAACATTAATTTGCCTTTTATACAGTTTCAATTATTTACTTCAAAGCTAGTTTCAAAATATTTAATTTAACAGGCCTGGAAGAGCAAAATTACTATGTATTGCACAAGCTACTATTAAAGGGAGAATAATTTATGAAATAGTTTTGAAATTAAGATTTTTTTTCCTTCAGAATAGTTGCATAAAATTCAGGTTTGAGAGGAAAGAAAATGTGATCCAGTATATAATACATTGTCAAGTTTTCATACAATTTTAAAGATTTAATTTATTAATAGTAATAACTGACCCTTTTGCATGTCATACATGTGAAAAGCTGTACATGACTGAAGCAGATTAGGGCACCTAAGTTTACAGCTCACTGCTTTGACTCAGCAGGGTGTCTTGTGGGATTGTCAAAGTAACTGAGGAATTACTGCGACTGTAGCTTCCATCTGCACAGTACACCACCGCCATGGAGTGCCAGCCAAAGACAGAGCTGCACTCCGCCTCGCATAATCCCCCTCCTAAAGTGAGCTCAGCACAGCCTCCACAGCACTAAAGGCAAACATCTATGTGCAGAATAATTAAAGCCTCTGTGTTAACGAGCAGGAGTGAGAAAGGCTTCGCTCACCCTCCTATACAGTTTCTGTGCGTCATTAATTATAGACAGCCTTATTTATCTGAAGCAAATGTACAGCGTGCTTATTTAAATACTCTTTAAAGTGAGCTATAGGTAAATTATGGTGTGTGTGTGTGTGTGTGTGTGTGTGTAAATTTTTTGGTAATCAGTTTGTAACAACATCAGAAAATATTAGATGTAATATGCATTAGTTTATGCATTTAAACAGATTGATGTAATTGAATTTCAATAAGTTTATAATTTATAAGTTGTAGCTCCTTGTCACTTAGCCTTTTGTTTTTGAGTAATTTGCAATTTAAAAAATGACATTGTTCTGCAGTTCTAAAACTAAAAAGCCAAAGGCAAAAATGCATGCCTTCAGAGGGATCAATCCAACACAAACGGATGCTGCAGCCATTAAGACCTTTGACTGGAAAGGTTACAGCTAAGGAACTAAAGTGTAAAGTGTTATGGAAACTAGTGTAGCATTATGGCTATATTACTGCATTATGAATTTGGGAGTTGTGTTGATTATCTTTGTTCTTTCCTTTTGTCACAATATACATGTGCATTTGAATATACTGTAGGAAGTAGTTAATACTATGGTTACAGAGAATATGGTTCTAAAGGTTATGACCTTGCTGTTATAGTCAAGTATATGCAACAGTTCAGGATAAAGTTATGTACAATATCATCAAAGTTATTGATGTAGGCTTTCTAATCAGCCTGTTGCTGCCATGACAACTTACATCTTCCCTCTCAATACAGCTATCTGATGGCATTGTTTTCAATTTGAAAATTGTGTCTTGGGCCTTTGAATGACTGGAATTTGGTGTTTGAGTTTGCTTAATAAACCACAATTGACAATTCAGCATTTGTGTATGGCTTTTTTGTGTTTGACTATCACTCTCTTGTTCTCGTTTTCAAGTATTTTTAAATGATTTATACAAGGATCAGTAGTTATCGATTGAGTAAACCTTAAGTGTCTTCAGGAACATCTGGATGCAACATGAGGGCTAGCCCCAGAGGAGCACAGTAATGCCTCTCAGAGACTGGTGATAAAAATCCTTGTCTGGTAGGTTAAGACTCATTACATCCATTCATCCATTTTCCATACCACTCATCTTCCATGGAGTCATGAAGGGCCTCGGGGAGATCAGGGTACAGGACACCCTGGATGAAGTGCAAAGCACAATTTTTCAGACACTCAATCATGCCTTATGGGAAATGTGGAAACACAAACGTGCCTATGATGGACACATTTAGACTACAGGAGGACGCCCACTGGGAAGGCGGAGGACATACAAGCTCCATGCACACAGACCAGAGGGGAGATTTGAACTCATAACCCTGGCAGTGCAGGGGAATGGTGCTAACCACAAAGCCTCCATCCCTTTATATTTTTCTCTAACTTTGGCCAGCCTAACAAAAACTTGCATATTTTACAAAATATATTTAAGAATTTTACATAGTTGTAAACAAATACAAAAGCATGTACATGATAATTTTGCATAAACATGTACGAATAACACCAAAACTAAAATTTAAAGTCAAGTATCTATTTTAATATTTTCAAATAATGTACACATAACTGTACTGAAGACCAGACTACATCACGTTAAAAAATACTCTCCTGTATTAAAAGTTTTACATGACATGCAGAATGGTACACTATGACTGTGAATTTTGAAAGAACAAAATGTTGGTAGTAGAACTTATTAATTTGAAAGAGTTTTGATGTGCTGGCTCAGTGGGTAGCACTGTAACTTTATAACTCCAAGAGCAGAAGCTGTACGTTTGGCCTGAGCTGATATTGCTATCAACAGAATACGTATAAAGAATTCAAATTGTAAGAAAGAGGCCATCTGTGAAACCAGGAATCACTTCAAGTGTTTACTTGCTGTTATCTGCAAGGGCCATTTACATGTGAAGTTGTCAATAAACCTATAAATGAATAATACAATTGCAAATTAACATGTGTATGTTGTGGTAGACTTATGAATCACAGTCTTTATTTTAACTACGAATCATCAACAAAAGCTGTACAGTATCTTAAAACATTAATTGATAAGGCTTTTAGTTAGTAAGTGTGATTTGACTACTGGCAGGCATTGTTTCCCTCTGTTAACTTCTACTTTAAATTTTATCTTGTTTACTTTTGCTTTATTAAATTTTTTTGTCAATTTTCAAGGTTTTTGTTTCTGTATTCTTTTTAACTAATCTTTTTTATTATGTTATTATGTTACTGTCACTCTTCTTTTATTGTTGTGAAGCACTTTGGACAACCTGGTTGCAATAAATGTGCAATTTAAATGACAGAACTGTCAACCTGACAGTTTTCAGTTATTTTCCAGTGTATTACAAAATTGAGTTTTGCATGATTTGCTGTAATGGCTGTTATAAAACAGGAGAAAATCCATATTCACCAGAAATTACAAAAAAAAAAAAATATA
>JABJVR010000033.1:1340928-1354826 GCA_025773905.1 Chitala chitala | reverse complement strand
TGTGTGTGTGTGTGTGTGTGACAATATCAATACGTAGCAGCGTATGCAGTACGATACGTTGGGACGCTCCCGGGATTGTACGCATCCCCCACCTTGTGAGACGCCTCACTCTCGCCAGCGATCGACACAGTTCAGCTGTCTTGGTGTTAGAGTGTGTATTTTTTTTTTTTGAGCGCGTGTATATATTTTGTCTCTACTTACAATATTTTCAAGTTACGATGGGGTCATTGGACAGCATCTCCCTTGTAAATTGGGGACTACCTGTATATTGATTGTGGGTACAAGCAGGTATATATACCTTCTCAGGAGTGGTGTATAAAACTGATGTGGTGACCCTGTTTAGCAAAAGTTCGCTGACATGATAGAGATGAAGTAAAATGTGCAAAGCAAGTCTTTCTGTGTGAGTGGTGAAGGATTAGTGACTCAGCACTGCTCAGAAATTTCTGTAACTTGTTCCAACAATGAGGGCTGTAAATAAGAATGTAAAATCAGTGGGAATGGTAAAATGGACAGCCTTTGCTGACCAGAGAGGGCTGGCAGGGATGTAGGGCTCTAAGCTGTCCTGTCCGTAGGGCCCCGTTCTGAGCCCCTTCCTGCCACACTGCAAAAAACAACACTTGATAGAATCACACATTTATATTGGTTTACAGCACAAATTTAAGTACAACGGACCTTCAAATATGGCTGTTTTCTCAGATGCGCCACACTCAATACATCACAAATAGCTGAATTCATAAAGAGCTAGTGTGTTTAATGGATAATCACAGAGGTGACTGGTGACATCTGGCAATAAGAAGACATCATTTGGATAGCATGTCATCATCGTTGGTTTAAGTCTTTTAAAAGGGATTTCAAAATTTGTAGAACTTACGGCCACAATGTGACTGCACTCTGTCATATATGTGTTGTTTCAGTGGATGTGCGTTCCCTTCACTGCTCTTCCAAAAGTTGAGCAAACACATTACAGGGTCAGGACCTCAACATTGTCAGGTGAGTGTGAAACTCTAGGATCAAGCTCCACAAACCCATCACTGAACCAGATCCACCTGGAAAAACATGAACTCAACGCAAGGATGTGCTTCTAGCCAATAGAAGGCAAACAATCACTGTTACGTGTTACAGGGATGTTCTGCCCTTCAAACAGAAACAAGCATATAACTCAGCAGCCACTGCCTCCATGGTCTTCACTGAGACCTGGAAATACTGCAGTTAAAGATGAGCAGATAGACACACTGAGCACATATTCACATTAGTCAACTTCCACACTGTGCATTGTGCCCAAAGGCATGACCATCGATGTAAAACAGGATTTGTTTTCAGGGCTGGTGTCAATTTACTCTGACGTTACACAGACATGAAGCATGTGCCAGGAAAAAGCATCTCTTAAACCTCAGCCTTCTGGGTAATGTAGTGATTGGTCCTAACAAGCACAACATATTGCACTACCCAGCTTTATACAAAGGTATGTCACCCTTGAGTAACATGCCTTAAAAAAAAACTTGAATTCAAAACCTATTTTACTGTCCATCATGCACTTCAGAAACTGCCAAAACTGCTTAATGAATTCACATCAGAAAGTCTACTTGATTATGTTATTATGGTAGCTTCACGATGGAAATTTGTGTCAATTAAGAACATAACTTTTCAGATCCAGTTTTGAATACCCTTGCATGTCACTGTGCTGCTGGTTTATTAACTTGCTATACACCCATGTTAACTGACATCACTGGGACATACTGTAAATGGTGCAAAAAAGCTAAGAATGAAGTACAACTGTTGCTCAGGGTGGTGAAAAAAATACTAATGCAGACCACCTAGTTAAAAATGTAAAACGCCACTTTTTAAAGACTGTCAGAGTGCTAACTTGTGGTGTAAAATAAACGTTACAGAGGGAAACTGTACGTATGTGACATTGCTTCATGCATCATACCACTTTAGTAGAATTCCACATCAAATACTTTAAATATCACCTATAAAAATGTCATGTCTGATGGTTGGCAGTTCTTTTTATATGCAATGTGATGTTCTCGTCACTAACTTCAGTAATACATATTTCCATAACACCAATGGTAACGAGGTGAACACAAACGAAAAGAAGTAAAGGTTACGTTTCCTGTAAATATCACTGTATCAATGCACTTTTAAAACGTCTGGGAATAGAATACGATAATATGCATGACTGCTTTAACTCTGAGACGTGCCAAACACAGGACGTGCGGCACCTGCGCACCCAGCAGTGTTTCTGCACGTACAAACCGGACGGTGGTGTTAAATGCACGCCTAATGATGATGATTATTCTGCTGTGTTTCATACCAGACTAACGGACATCACTGCTCCGATTGTAAACTTTAAATTGCATTACATTTGTAAGCATTTATGGTTAAAGAACACCATGCAATGGTATGAGCATTTATAGGATCGTGTCACACATTTCCCCCGACATTCAGTTCCCATATTTCAGTGACTTCTGGCATTGTGCGTCTTCATAATATGGACTCAACATTACTGTTCAACGCCATTGCAGACACCTCCAACACGTAAAGCCTCTGCTGAGGTGCAACCTTGTTGTGATGGCACTTATCAAAGGTTTGGAAAAACGGGCCATACTGTATGTTTAATTTCTCTCTGAACCCCTCCTGTTCTGTACCGCTCAGATGGACCTCTGGTGGGTCTGCTGAGCTCTCAGATGGACCTCTGGTGGGTCTGCTGAGGTGTCACATCGTCACGGTATTTTCTAGAAGCGCACCATTGTCTTAGCCGTGTGCAAACCCTTCATTTAAATGCATGTGGAAACAGAACCATTTTATTTATAGATGTACCCATTGTCACTAGAAATTCAGTGTAGAAATACTGAAACATTATTTCTATCCCATTTTGTTACACAAGTGTTAACAGAAAATTATACAAGTCGCTGGTGTGTTTTCATCCCAAATAACCATACAACAGTTGTTTTTGGTGCGGTGTATGCCCTGACCGTGTAGTGAACCGTCCCACTCACAGAAACGCACCATTTCCTCTGTATGTGGCATTCATCCTTCATCAACACACCTATTCCTACTGATAAAAATGCATGATTTACGGCTAACACTGTACCATTTCTGCACATGTCTCTGTATGAAGAAAACACTCAGCATCTCCTTTGTTAACCTGATTCATGGACGGTGACGTCCCCATTCTGGGTCTCTCACTTACCATTTCACTGTAAGCGTCTTTGCTCAGTCTTGGTGTGAGCTTAATCGTTCCCATAAACACGAAAAAGAGACCTAAAGCGAAAGAAAGGGCAAGGAGTGTTATTGTCCTGGGTGAAGCCATGTTTGCAGCCGACCCAGCTGAGATGCCAGCTGAGATCCTAGCCCAAGCGCAGGAGGGACTTCACGGAGAACCGTGGGGAAACATCTCTGTTGGGCCGCTGGGTCCAAACGCCGTCCGATTTCCACCCCTATGTGGTGGTGTACCTAAACATGATCAACCCTTATTTTTAAGTACAAGTCCAGTAAATTTCGTTTCGTTTATGAATAAAAATTCATGAACTTGCCAGTTTTGTGTTTTTACATAAAACGTTTTTCGTTGTAATGACAGCATTTTTACGTTTTAACGCGAATCTTCTGTTGTTGCAAGAAACACACTTTTACGAAGTGCTTTTGTGTTATTACGGCATAGCAAAGTATTGCGTTTAAAAGGTAATAATAAACCGCATTCTGCATTCAGACTTTCCCTCGCCAATCTTTCTCACGCTCTGTAGCTTGACAATTACATTAATTGTTTAATTAAAAATTAAACGATGTGCTCTCACTGTGTAGAGTTTCTGTTTTTGACCCCATAGATACAGCTATACAGCTCCTTTAGACTGTCTGAAGGACCGGATCGTCCTGCTGTACAACAGTGTCACCTGGTCCTGGTTTGGTTCTTTTCGCCGTATTACATCTTTGTTGGGAACATTTTTTATGTGCAATTAGGATGTTGTATGTCTAGAGCATTACAACTTGAGAAATTCATTTTTATTTAGAATTTATTAAAATATATTTTTTAAAATATAAATGCATTTCATCTGCTCCAGTTTGACTTAGGGACAATTTATGTTATCTGTACTGGATATTTTTACAAGATGACCAAACAAAAACCTCCTATGTGTATATTAACAGCCCATTTTTAGACCCATTTAAGAAATCAACATTACTGACCAGCAGAGGAACACAGATATAACACAGCTCACTTTGCAAAACTTTACCTAAGTTTGGTGGGTTTTCTCTGGGTTTTCTGTGCTTGGTGGGTTTTCTCTGGTGTGTCCAAATTGCCTGTAATGTGTGTGTGTGTGTGTGTGTGTGCCCTGTGGTGGGTTGGTGTTCTGGGAAGGGCTCCAGGCTTCCCTGTGACCCTCACCAGGAATAAGTGGTGAAGATGGATGAACTATATATATATAGAGAGACAGAAGGTATGGGTTTGGCCAGGTGTTTTAACTTGTTCCTTGTTAACAACAACATTACAAAATATATTTCAGAATTTGGGACTTCTGTTTCTCTGCACATAAATGTAAGCTTTTATGCCAAATAATTCCAACAAATAATAAATTATACATTAATTTTTATTTGACCTCTATCTTAATTAAATATAAGTACATTGTTGAACAATTACACTGTTGCTTTTCTTTATTCTCATTGATCATGTGCATCAGTAGAAAGTTCTGAAAGAAAAATGCAAATCACACATAATTACAAATTTCTGAAAGTGCATAATCAGAGCATAAAATGAGGATAATTTAGTATAGTGTTTAATTCAAGTATTCATTGACAGTAATTGTACTCAAATTGTAATAATTAGTGAACCACACAAACAGGTGCCAATATCAAAGAATGCTTAATCAGGAGCAGTGATGTAAGTAGTCATTATAGCAAGAAATGGATTTAAAGATCAAAAATATACCATAACTTTAAAAAATTACAAGATGTCAGTAAGTCTTTGTCATGCTTTTTGAATATGTATTAAAAATCAGTAAAACTTCTTTAGAACTTCTGGATTGAAAGGGGTAATTATACAAAAACTCAATAATGTTTAATTAACATTAGGGTTCAATCAACAGCAGAAATGAGCTGAATGAAAACCTGCACCCACTGTGGTCCTCCAGGACTGTGATGTGACACCCCGGCCCTACATTGGCAGAACAATATTACTATGACTAATCCAACTCTATATAAGTCTCACTACTATCTGTAATGTTAGGATGCCCAGGAGGGGCTGGGCAGCCAGTCAACCTTGGGCCCCCAGAAGTTTTTTTTCTCCACACTGCGGAGTTTTTGGTTCCTCTCCTCCGTTGTTGTCTGGCTTCATTCATTTGTATTGATTTCTTCAATTTTCTGTGTAAAGCGCTTTGATGTATGCTGTTACGAAAAGCGCTATATAAAAATAAATTGAATTGAATTGAATTCATATTAATAACTTAAATATAGACCTAAAGTAAAGCTGTCCTTAAAATTTTTTAATGAAACAAACACGCTAATAAATAAAACAGAACTAAAATCTGTTTTAAACTGTCTGCAAACACTTGTATCAAATAAGGAAATAAGGGTATTTATCCACTATACTGGGTACTGAACTCTGCACTACCAGCACCAAAGTACGAAACCAGCTGTGGTGCTTGTTTTATGGCTTAAATAACCTGCCTTGTAAACACAAAATCCAACATAGTAACAAACTCAATATACAATGATAAGCAACCAAGGCTTCAACTGCAGTCTGGTCAGAAGAGATTCAACAAGATCTTGATGGCATGAACAGAAATCAGTAATAGCAAAAGAGTATTATTATTATTATTATTATTATTATTATTATTATTATTATTGATATACTGCATGTATTATGATTTTGATACTATTATGCTTTACTGATATCTGTATTTCACATAACGATATGCTAAATGGTGCCAGTCCCTAACTGTACCAGTTCTCCACGCCAGTGGAAAATTAACACTCGAAACACTGTGCACTTTAGTACTGTTTTGAAAAACCAAAAGTTCAGTATCTGATGCAGTGGAAAAGCTGCCTTTTCGTATATACACAATAATAAAAGCGGTCAGCTAGGTTGAAAAATTGCCTTCGCTGATCTAATTCCATGGCACAAATTACTAAATCGAGTGACATTTTGCCATGACACCTATAGGGCTCTATAGCAGGGCTGCCAACTTTTGTAAAAACGTCGGAGTGAGATTTAGGGAGATGTGGTAGCCGATCGGGGGGGGGGGTGTGGCGTTAGGTGGACTACAGTTCCAGTCCGAGGGCGGGCGGCGGTGTTGAAGGTGGTTGTGGTCGCGGGGTGGCGGAGCTAAAGGTGGTTGTTTGCGTGAGAAATCGGAGGTATGGCGTGAGAGCGTGTGAAGACAGGCAAATGCGTGTGTCTCACGCTCAGTGCGTGAGAGTTGGCAGCCCTGTATTAGCTGCTATCATGTAAACCGAGTTTGCAGTGTGCTATAATGTGTGAGAGCGTGTGATGTGGAGATACTGTAAATCCACGTCAGGAGTAGGACTTTATTTTTAGTATCCTATAGAGGGCAGCAGCTGTCCTGTTTGAGATCTTTTTTAGTCAGTTGGCTGGGAGTTTTTATCATGCCTTAGTTGCAATTAAAGTTCTATGCTAATTTGATGCAAAGCTGCGGTACCTTCTTGGTTGCAATTGACCCATAGTGTTTAAATGCTGGAAAGAATTATTTGGCTGTTTTATTTTATACTAGCCTTATTCAATACCAGACTAACTGAAGTGTAACTGAGCATGACACAAACTAATTTTACTTTAACCCATTTAAACCAATTGCACCACTTTGGGAATTTCGTCAGATTCAATGAGAAAACAGAGAGACGCAAATCACACCATAATGCAGGTATCTTAAACTTTCAATCTTTAAACCCAAATGAGCCAAACCTGTGGCTGGACTGCCGATGAACATTACACTGCATTTCTTTTTCTTTTTAAAGTGATCTTGGAAAATCTTGGTTTGGGTGGAAATTAACAACCACTAAATAAATAAATTGCTCATTATTTTAATAAAAGCCTATAGATGTTTATTTGGCCAGTTTAATGTTGTCTAGTATTTAGCACGTTTTGCAGAAATTTGGCTATTCTTACACATTATGACGTTTTTAAAATGTTTAGTGCACAGGATGCTGCTTAAGTAAGCATTTCGCACACTTTGCAACGTCAGCCAGCAAAGCTTATTTCTTCTTCAGTCGCTCCTTCACTGCACCGTCACCAGTGGGTTTCCTCGTTCTCTCCATGTTTCTTTGCTAACATGCAAACTACGTTTGTGACCGGATAAGTTCCAGTTATCATTGTGGTGTCGCAAACCTAACAAAATTGCTAGTCATTGTTGTAATGGTGCGCAGAAAGTCACTGCATGTATGAGTTGTCAGTTGGTCATGTAACGTGTAGTGATCCGTTATTGATTGGCTAAAAAGGATTTTGGGGTTGGAACGATATTCTAGCCTTTTCTCTCGCTTGTTCTCTTGCAGAGTAATTTACCGTGGTTCTGATGTAAGTTAATAAAAGTCGGTTTTGTAATTTACTTTTCGCTACCTGCAGTGTGCCGTTTGTGTGACTTAAAACAGTACCGACACCATTGATTTTTTGGTCACTGCACTTTGAGCGTGCCACTACCATCTCTGTCAACAGCCAGAACTCCTATTACAATTTGCAGCGTTGATGCCTTAATCGGATTTTTCCTTTGATCTTTTTCTCTAGGTGTGACGTCAGAGCGAAGGCTGCGTAGTACGAGTGATTTGTGCCTGGTTGTGTATTTGTTCTGTATCTGTGGCTGTTGGAGAAACAGACCAGCCCTCCAGACAGAGCGGCCCAGCGGGACGTTCGCCGAAATTCCCGATTACCGATTTTTATAATGCAAAATAATTGCAAAAACACTGCATACAGTACAGTTGGTTTTACTGCGGCTGGGGCAGCGCTCGGGGAAGTCTATTTTTTTATAAACAAGGTGAGCTTTGTCTGAACTGTTTGTTACTTTCTCTCTCTTCGTACATTTCGCGATACGGAAGAAACGCACCATGTGCCATCCGTTCAGACCTTGCAAATCATCCAGTGTTTGGGTCCATTCCTTCAAAATGTGCTGAATAAAGAACTTTATTCAGTAGAGATAAACTTTCTGATAATCCATTAGTTGTGAACACAGAGTAATTGCACGGTACCGAGTCTGCTCTTACACTGAGCTTTGTGCTCGGAGCTGCTAATGCTGCCGGGATATGGGAGAAACTGTCTTGTGCTCATACGCCCAGCTGGGAAACGCCCACCAGAAATACCGGTCACAGTTGTGGTCGTAAAGAACAATCGTAAATCGACGACGACCTGTATACACATTTTTCAAAACTAAAACAATCAGACAGAAACAGAGTAACGAGGAGACGACACATTTTGCATAAATTTTAAATCAGTCCTGAATTGTGAGGTTTACAATTTCATTCTTACATTTGTAATTTGATTTATGTCTGCGGCATGAAGCAACAAATAAAGTTAATTAAGGCATTTCACAGTTGTGTTTGAATGCTTTTGTCAAGGGAAGAAAGAAGAGTCATTCCAGGACTCGGTTTTGTTGTGTCTTGTAAAAATGCGTGTGTCATCAGAGCCATCTGGAAATAGGTAGAGATTCCTGTATGTGCAGAGCTGTGAACAGTTGTGCCAAACTCCTCCCTCTGATTTGTAAATGAAGCAAAAAAAAAAAAAAAAAAAACTGATGCTCAGTCTATTGGCTTTTTAAATTATGCTGATAGAATCTGCTCATTTTATTCGCTGGTGTCATTTGTCAGTATTGTCAATGGTACACAATGCTATTACCTCACATCTATTTAAGCAGATGTTTCACTCCACAGTTTGTGGAAGTTCCAGGTGAGAAGTTGGAAATCCCCAGAAAAGTAATAGACTGATCAAAGACATGTCTGCCACAAAAACTGGTGAGTCATTAAACAACTATTCTTCATTTTTTTTTTTCTTCTATACAGTATTGTGGCTGTTTAACCAAGCTTATTGTGAACTGCATTTAAATTGTTAGTTTTGTGCTATACAGAGATAAAAGTTTGTGATAATTGTCTTTTAGGAAGTATCATTACTTAACCACATCAAATGTTCTGGCTATACATAATTTTCAATTTAGCTAGCAATGTTTCCTTTCCTTTCTCTTATTTTTCCACTTAGCATGCATCTACGGTGATTTAATGAAGATTGACACCAAAGGTGCATCAGACGAAACAGCTAAACAGGACAAACTTAAAACTCATGGTTTGTAGCTTTATTTTACCTTTGATGTAAAGGGTTTGTGTATTTAAGAAAACTGTAAGAAGGTTCAGTGGAAATGTATATTTGACAAGCCATTTAATCCATGGTATAGTTTTGACTTTGTGTTCTTACATATCAATAACGACACTGCAGACACATTTCCATGCTTTTTGGGTTGTACAGCCACTGTAGTGCAGCCACAGCCATGACATAGTCTGCACACTCTCCCAAATATGAATAGCTGGATCACTAGCACGACAGTATGTACTGTAAGGTCAGGTATGTTTTAGCGGAGTGAGTTCCTGGTTGTATTTCTAGTCTAGGTAATACAGTACACAGGAGATCCTGCACATCATAACCTGGTACCAAATAAATAAATGCAATGCAATAGTATCCAGCATTTCAAATTCATTATAATTTAAGACCGTTTTTTATTGGTTATCATTCATAATTTATTTAATTTATTGTAAAAGTCAGTTGGCTAGATGGAGGATGTCTTTTTAATGACATATTACCATGACAGCCTGGTAATTGCCAGGTACATTTTGTTTAGCAGTTGGTTCATAAGAAAGTTTGTATCTGTCTAATATGGCAAGGATTTGATACACACCTACTGAAAAACTGTTACGTAAAGAATACTTGTGTTTGTGTTTGTGTGTAAGTGCACATCTTATGTTTATCAAATTTGCGATAAATTTTTTAATGTAGTCTGATAGATGCATTTCATGTCTTGAATGTTCATAAAGCCGACATAGCACTAACCATGTCTGCTATAGTCTGTCTTTGTAGCACTGGTGGAGAGCTTGAGTGGAGGGGGGGTTGCATAAATGACACTTTGGATGGCATGCGCTAAAACATACATAACTGACAGTGCCAAACAAATTTGCTTTAATTTATTTCAAATGGATTTGGTTTAACTGGACCTCAAGCTATCCATTAAAAATTTATAGAGCATGGGCCTGTTTGTGGTTAGGCCAGTCTGTAAATATGTATGCAATGTCCTGTTTCACAACATAACGAATTTTAACGATCTCTTTTGTGACAGGAGTGGAGGCTTCACACCAGCTGGCTGAGCACGATGCAGAGAGGATGAGCAAGTATAAGGCTCTCATCACCAAGGTGGGCAAAGAGCTCCAAATGGACCCAGCTGTCATCTGTGGCATCATTTCCCGCGAGTCTCGAGCTGGTGCAGCATTAAAGGATGGCTGGGGTGACCATGGAAATGCATTCGGACTGATGCAGGTGTGGAAAGATTACCTCTAAGCTTCCTCATTACTCCAAAATGAGGAATCAAGCTTATAATGACATTGGTATTTTACATGTCAGTCCTTCAGCAAGTAGAACAAACTATTCATCAAGTACTGTCCATGGGGTTCATCTCTGGGAACGTGTATGTGACTTTCAGATTAACCAGGAAGGTCTAAAATAAGTGGAATTTGTGATTAGAGGAAATGGTCATAAGAGATTATTTAATCACTTTTGCATTGTTCAGTTTGAATGGTATAATATTTTTGTAATGGGTAAACATTTCTGTGTTAATGATAAATAAGATGCCTGAATTGCATTTCATGCCTGGGTTAACATGCATATATCTAAAATAATGTTTAAAGGCTAAAGTGTGCCTAATGTATTCAGAAAGCCACATAACTAGATAAGAAAATGAGATGGCTCCTCCTCCATAAAACATTCTGTTTAAAATGCACAATGAATTTGTGTTTTAGATTGACAAGCGGTTTCACAAAACCTTGCTAGGTGCATGGAACAGTGAAGAGCATATCAAACAAGGGACAGGGATTCTGATTGAGTCCATCAAAGCTGTCAAAGCAAAATTCCCAGACTGGCCAAAAGAGCATGTTCTGAAAGGTACTTACTCCTTACTAAGAATTTGAAAAATTTTATATAAGGAATGTGTAAATTATGAACATGAAACCAAAATATTAAGTTATCCCAAAACAACTGTTGTCATAAACACACAGAACTAATTTCACAATTTCACATTGTAAATAAGCACTGTATAGTGTGTATCCATCCATCCATCCATCCATGCTGTACAGGGATGGAGGTGGCCAGGAGCCTAACTGGATGTCCAATACTTCACAAATATCAGTCAGCATAACATAATGAAGACTCTGTGTGTGTGTGTGTGTGTGTGTGTGTGTGTGTGTGTGTGTGTGTGTGCACGTGCGCTCTGTGATGGGCTGGCTTCCTGTCCAGGGTGTCCCCTGCTTTGCCCCTAAGCTGCCTGGGAAAGGTTCCAGGCCACCCGTGACCCTACACAGATGGAGTAAATCTGAACTCCAAAGTGAACATGCTGTGCCTGTTTCAGCTTAGAAATCTTGAAATTAATATTGTTTTTATTTTAGGTGGAATCGCAGCCTACAATTTTGGTGTGAAAAACGTCAAGACCTATGATCGGTTGGATGTGGGGACCACAGGCAACGACTATTCCAACGATGTCGTGGCCAGGGCCCAGTGGTTCAAACAACATGGCTATTGAAACAAAGAGGGAAAGATGAAAGAGATGCTAAATCAATCAAAGTGTACCCTTTACATGCTGTTGTATTAAGTACTTTGATTAACAACGCTGTTATTAAAACACGGGCTGATTTTTCTTTGAAACCTAAAGTCACTGTCTTAACTTTACTTGTATGATATAATGTCATTGGTTTTTGGAAAAAAGGGATTCATGTTTTAAATCAGGGGTGTCAAACTCAATCGCACAGGGGGCCAAAAATCAAAGCACATTTTAGGTTGCGGGCCGAACAGGATAAACATTTACTAAACAGACTGAAACTAGATGTTTTTTGGATATAAATATGAATTGAAACAGACAGGATACAATGTTATTTCAAAATAAATAAACTTAAACCTAAAATAACTTAAAGTATTTTGCTCTCCATAACAATATCTCGTCAAAATTATACAAATTCAAAATATGAACATGCTGCAAAAAATGTGAAAATATAAATAAAAATTGTGCTTTTAAGTAAAAATTAAAATAACGAATCAAAACAAAAAAAAGGCTCTTTTTTCAGAGTCAGCTTTTCTTTTGGCCATTGTTGGGGGCTAGTTTTCACTTTAAATTAAAGTTGTATACATCAACAGACGCTTGATTGATAAGACGTAATTGACGTGGGAATGATCGCAGGTAGCCTATCGTTCGGTAAGGCAGCTCTATGCGCTGCATTGTGGGATTTGTAATTTGTATGTTGTCGGAACCCTCCTAAGTCTGTTAATATCACCGGGCCATTAAAAAAAAGATATATAAAATGATCTCGCGGGCCAAATAGAATTGTACGCCGGGCCGGATGTGGCCCGCGGGCCTTGAGTTTGACACGTGTTTTAAATGAATGAATGTTTTAAATGAATGTTACTATTAACTAGTACTAACATTTTGTTTGTAATCATGTCATTATATATATGAAAAAATAAAGAAGACAAAAATATTTTAAAAGCTTCATATGCTGATCTGACCCCATTTTCGAAGTCACAAACTGGGCCATTCTGGCGGGTGTCGTGCTATAAACCACAGGTCTGTACCCCCAGATCTTCCTTGCGTGGGTGGTCGGATGAACGTCTTCGTTTACTTAATCTACAATCACCACTGCTTAAAACCAGAACATATTGTTATATTTTTGTATAGTCTAAAATCGTCCCGGTCAGGTCACCCAAATGATTACGTAACAAACTGATTTAAATTTTAATTTAAAACCCCATACTTGGCGACGTTAACAGCGGCCCCCCTCCCCTCAGCAGCAGTAACACCGCCACGCTAGGGGACGCTGTAGTTTCCCTGTGACGTTAACAGCGTTCCCCCAGCAATAGTAACACCGCCACGCTAGGGGACGCTGTAGTTTCCCCATGACTCTAGGACGCTGCGCAGCGGCTTGCGCTGTAGTGACATCTGGAGCGAGCCCTGGCTGCGATCGTGCTAATGGACCGTACCGAGCCAACACACTGTTAAATATCCAAGGTTTGTTTTAATGCCTTTGTGAAGGGAGTTTTTGTTTTTATGATAGTGTGTCCGTAGCTGGTAAGATGTTTGGCCCTGTTTTTAAGGTTATCATTGTTGTCGTATTTGTGAGTGTCGGTGACCATGTCGACACATAAGGCCTAATTAAATTCCTGTTATTAACTTTGCACGGAATGTGTTACACATCCATAGTATATTTGCTGAGCGGTATGTTAGTCTGTTATTGTTTTGTACAGAGGTAATTACAGTTATCGGAAGGGCACGATTAAGTTAAATGTTACGACCTTTTAAGGAGTGGCGACGTCGCTAGTGAGCAAATTTAGTGTAAGAGCTGCATAAGTGGTTTATGGCCATGATGTAATTCATGACTGTGTAAGTTAGGTGACGCTATACCAAGGATAAACTGCTGTGTTAGGTGACGCTATACCAAGGATAAACTGCTGTGTAAGGTGACGCTATACCAAGGATAAACTGATGTGTTAGGTGACGCTATACCAAGGATAAACTGATGTGTAAGGTGACGCTATACCAAGGATAAACTGCTGTGTTAGGGGATGCTATACCAAGGATAGAATGTTCTGTTAGGTGACGCTATACCAAGGATAAACTGCTGTGTTAGGTGACGCTATACCAAGGATAAACTGCTGTGTTAGGTGACGC
>JABJVR010000033.1:1305138-1337158 GCA_025773905.1 Chitala chitala | reverse complement strand
AAATGGTAATGGCAAACCAACCGGACATTGTGGTGATGGACAAACAGCAGAGGAAAGCCGTTGTGGTTGACATCGCATTACCAAGCGATTGCAACATCAGAAAAAAGGAACATGAGAAACTGGAGAAATACCAAGGCCTGAAAGAAGAACTTGAGAAGGCCTGGAAATTGAAGGCAACAGTGGTGCCCGTGGTCATTGGAGCACTCGGGGCAGTAAATATATATATGATTTCACAAGGATTGACACAGTAAAAGTGTGTCAATCCTTGTGAAATCATATATATATATTTGTGTTTTTTTGTCTTTGAACGGTGGAGGAGGTGCTTCCCATAGGTATGTGCTGTGGAAAAGATCCCTATTTTCACAGCATTCAGACTACTGACATAACCCTATTTTCAAATTTGTAAGGAAAAACTGCCTGCTTTGATCACTATAGTGGATTATAATATATATGGCTTCCTTATTTCTGTTTTGACAAAAGATTAACAGATTAATCAACAGATTCAGGAATACTTTTTCAGTAGAAAGTTTATGCTGTACTGGTTTAGCATTATCCCACAATGACCTAAATATTCAGGTTTTAGAGTACTGAAAGACCCCAGTTTTTTTATGAAGTAATAAGTACTGTAAGTAAGACTCCCAAGTGATCAGGAATGTGTAGCAGTGCCCCTGCACCCCCCCCCTACCCCCCAGGACAGAGCAAGACAATGTAGGACCATATGAAAAATGTGCCTGGCCCTGAAGTGCCTTCTGCCAATTTTTGTGAAATTCCCAGGACACAAATCTGTCAGAGCCATCAAACAGGAGTTCCACAGAATTGCAGGATTATAGGTTAATAAATGTTGGTGTGAAGGTGAAACTACCTGCATAATAAATCAGTCCTAACTATCTGAGCAAATGAAAGTGTACAAATTTCTGTTGGATTTCCAAACATCATAGGCTGTGGTGATGGTACACAGCTTCACTTCAGAGTGCCCACAGTTAACAAGGGATATTATTCATTCATTGTCTTAACCACTTAGTCCTGGTGAGGATCACAGGGAAGCCTGGAGCCCATCCCAGAGCAGGGGACACCCAGGGCAGAGCACCAACACACACACACCAATTAACCTAACCTGCACGTTTTTGGACTGTGGAAGGAAACTAGAGCACCCAGAGAAAACCCACCAAGCACAGGGAGAACATACAAACTCCACACACAGACCCAAGGTGGGAATCAAACCCCAGGCCTAGAGGTGCGAGGCGACAGCGCTAACCACCACACCATGTCGCCTTGAGGGATATTAGGTTAATAGAAAATTTTATTAAATGATGGCTTTTGGTTTTTTTACCACATATAAATCCATCCATCCATTATCTTAACCGCTTATTCCTGGCGAGGGTCGCAGGGAAACCTGGAGCCCATCCCAGAGCCCATAGGGCACGGGACACCCAGGGTGGGGCGACAACCCACCACAGGGCGCACGCACACACACACACACACACACACACACACACACACTACAGGCAATTTGGACACACCAATCAACCTAACCACGCACCACATATAAATCTGAAATTTTAAATATATACATTTCACTTATTTTATCAGCAATACCTTTAATTTGGTTACATATTTAATGGACTAATTTGTGCATTTACTATCACACATTTTTTCCCACGCCTCCTAATTTTCTTTCACTATTTTGGCAGTATTGCTTTTTCCCATCAAGCCTGAGCTTGTACTCATGCACTCACAATAAAACCTTTTTTGTTTTTTGTGAAATACGTCACTTGGTGTCTGTCCCTCCTTGAATCCATGGCTCATCATTTTTTCATTGATTGACTGCAGGTGGATTTTTACTTCTTGTGAACATGAGTTAATCTGGATTTACTTATCAGGTCTGACAAAACGAATTGCAAACCAACAAACTCCACTGTACATGCTTTTGGTTTTATTGAACTTAAACTTGGACTTTAATGTACAATTTGTTAAACCTACTCAGTGAACTCACCCAGCTCTGTGACTATGGCAACGTACATGCTAAACTAAACCTACTGAATAACCCTAGGTTAATATGTAAAGCTGTAGTAGAGTAGCCAGCATATGACTGTGGAAAATGTTTTCACTTATATCCAAAGTGGTCAACATACAAACCTTAATGTTTTTGTTTTAGCCAATTTCTGCTGAAACATCAGTGTCAATTAATCATTATTGACCTTTTTGTGTAATTGTTATACATTTCATTAGGCAGACACTTTTATCCAAAGTGACTTTCATTTCACATGCAGGTTACAAAGAGCTAGCACTGGGTGTTTTGCTCAAGGACACACCTCGTAGCTAGGCTGAGATTCAAACCAGGAAACTTCTGTAGCCCAGCCTGATGTTCTACCCATTAAGCCACCAGGCCATTCAGTTTCAAAAATGAATTTATAATTTACACAGGGCCTGATGGCTTAATGGGTAGAACATCAGGCTGGGCTACAGAAGTTTCCTGGTTTGAATCGCAGTCCTATATATAAAAAATTGTGTCAATCCAGAAATTCTGAACAAGCTTTATTCAATTTTCAAAAAGAATTTTAAAAGCATGATGAGGACTTGCTGATGCTGCATCTTAGCATTTTTTTAAGAATTATGATATACTTTGATCTTTTAATCAATTTTTTATTAATGATCTATCAGTCCTTAAGTCACTGCTGATTGGCATCGGTTTCTGCTGTTCATTTAAAATTACAATTTGAATGCAAAATTGTAATTGTAACAAATATGAAATTACAATTTGAATGCAAAATTAATTATTCCTGATTTGAATAAAACACCATGCTATATTATCCAGACAATTTCCACTCTGATTCTGCGGCTAGACCAACATTGTAATATGTGATTGATGTATTTGTTACAGATCTGAAAGCACAAGAGACTCATTTAACTTTCATCTTTGTAACTGTTATTTTTGCTCAAATGATTAAGACAACTAAGTGCAGACATATGCAAATGATCAAGAGGAATACAGAGAAGCAAGGATGTAACTGATATTTAATTGAGATAGTTGTCAAATTAAAATGAACTGTTTGACAGAAAAACCTGCACGCACTGTGGCCCTCAGGACCATGACTGGACACCCCTGTCATATAAGTTCATTCTGTATTTGAACAACCCTGTGTAGACATACATTTTGAACATTACACAATTAGGTTTTGCAGTGCAGTGGCTCAGTGGGCAGTCCTATTGCTGCACACATCTGGGGTTGTGGGTTGAAATCTATCTTTAAAAATAATATGCAACCAGCGTTCACATTTTTTATGTTAATCCAATAGACGTTTTTCAGTGCATACCACTTCTCTGTCCTTTGCTACAGCTGCAATGTTGCCTTTTTTTTTGAAATTATAAATACATATGTATTCTGCTTATGCAGGCACTAAAACGTTCACAATCTAAAGAAAACCACCCTGGAGGATAAATTTGAGATGTGTTGCCAACTTTTATCAGACTGAAGAAGCCAGCTGGATGATTAGCAAAAAGTTTCAAATTTAAAAGAAATAAGTCCAGCTGCCATGACGCAGCTTCCAGATAGCCTCGATGACCGACAATCTTCATCAACACAGGCCCAAACGTTACTCTTTTCTGGGCGTGGCTTTGGTGCGTGTTTCCGCAGAACTGAGCTGGTGAAAAGAGGCTTTAACAGGACAGAGAATCACCGCCCTCTTGTGGACATTTTTTCGCCTTGTTTTTAAGGTTACAAATGTTTTATGCGTTCACCTGGCAGAATTATTTTCCGCCTATAGCTTTGCTCGCCCCCATTTTCTTCAAAACTCATCCCCACCACAATGATCAGTGCAAAACAAAACAGGGCCCTTTAAATTGTGAATTGTCAAACTGCTGAATCATACAAACCATGCGCTTTATTTGAACAGTGATTATTCCTCAGCTGCGGCCAGTGTGACCTCCACCCAGTCAACACGCTTAGTAGAAAATGTCGGCCCATCGCGATATGATCGTTTTCCGTTTCAAAACATATCGTATTAGCAGGGAAAGCATAGTTTAATCGGCCCTATATAGTGTCAATGTGAAACGATTTAGCGCTTATGTATGCTGACTGGACATTTTCAGTAAATATCAGAAGAATCTATACAACCTTATTTTATTATTTCATTTACAGATTCAGCCATTCTAAGCTTTGCATTAAGTAATTAATGCCAAACATGACTTTGCAAATAAATAATGTAATGATTACCAACTGACCGCTCTACCCCAAAAACTAATGTAACCTATGGCTTTGTTATTGAATCCTTTAACGGCCGTCTTCAATTTGACTCTGCACTCTATAACTTGTACGAATCGATATAATTATTGAATATTTACATTAATTTATATATATATTTTTTTTTAGCTATAGTAAAGTTCACTTATCAACGGAGTTCTAACAAGCCATCAATGAACATTGGTTTACGCTACGCTGGAAATTCATTTTATGGGAGGAGTTAAATCGGTACTGAAGTATTATGGGTTTTGAGTACATTGTGCTCACTGCGCGGTGTCACGTCAGCTATTATCCCAGTTATTAGAACTACAATCCCAGAACACTTGGGTTCTACACTTTGGCAAGCCTTCTGTCGACGTGGGAAAGAGCCCACTGGCAAACCCAAACCTACTGGCGTGTAGGTGGATACAGCGATGAACGTCTTGTTGTGCGAATTGGACTCAGAATTCAATTATGTGGCTGAAACCAGAGGAGGTGCTCCTGAAAAATGCACTGAAGTTATGGATGACGGAAAAGTCGAATGATTACTTTATTCTGCAAAGAAGGAGAGGGTATGGGGAAGGAGGTGGTGGCTTGACAGGTAGGGAAGGAGCCGCTGTACTCCGATGTTGTGAATCGTTCAGTGTGCACATTTGTGTGTAATGTAACAGCAGTTCATTCACGCACAGCTGTAACAAATTTCCTTTTTGTCAAGCAGGTTGTCATGAAGCAAGTTGGTTTGTTCCCTTGTGTGCTTTTTTTCCAACAAGGAAATAAAGCTAGAAAAGAGGCAGTTGTGGTCCATAATTAACGTTTATTTTCGAGCAGTGTGCAACAAGTGTTTTGGACATACCTACACACCGTATCCACCCTGTACATTAACTGCGTGTGTAGGGTAAGGTGACCAGCTGACATTTGTTTACTCAATACGCGTAAATGTGATGTAGCACGCAGGCAGGGAGCCCATAACACTGGTGCTTCCCGTTTGGCTGGACACCCATTGAAATGCTGCAGAGGTCAAAACATTATGATGATGATGGATGTGAAGGAATTTGAAAAGGAACATAGAGGTTGGTGGACAGAAATATGTGTGCGTTTACAAAATGTTAGAAGTCAAGAGGAATTTAAGTAAGTTAATTTACTGTTAACTGCGGATTTTAAGGCTACGTGTGAAATATAGATATGATTTCTGTGTCCCCCCCCCCCCAGAAATAATTAACATCTAATGTGTCATGACTCCTCACTGTAGCTCACAGTGCTCTTAAACTATAGTATTTAATATACGTAAAATACTCATTCTTAGATATTAGATCTGCCTAACTCCCCCTCTCACACACGCACACATGCACGCATGTATGCATACACAGACTCTGTCACTCACTGACAAATAATAAATAGTAAATAAATAAATAGTAATATCGTGACATTTTCAGCCTCTTGGCCACTGGCCTGTTTTAACTCTAAATATTGTCGGATGTGATTTTGATGTAATATGTTGCAGCTTAGGGCTAGACTGAGCACAGGCAAGTACAGAAAAGTAACAGGCTACATCCCTTACAGCCAGTTTAAAACTGACCAAACCATCCACCAGCATACTGCTTCTATCACTTTGTTTAATTTCACCTATATGCTTTATTCTTTGGACAAAAGCATTTGCCAAGTCAACACCTAACATGAAACCTTCTGATGCAGGTTTAGTAGAACACAGAATTCTTAGTTTATAACATTTTATAATATATCAAATGTTTTCAGATTTTTTAAACAAAACCAAAAACTGCACGAGTTAAGCGTTTTTTTTTTTTTTTTTTTCTGTCAAATGTATGTGGGGGAAAACTGAAATTCTTGTGCCACAGCTGTAAGTAGGGTGCATGGGGACACAGGGGAGCCGTACAATATAGACAAACAAAAGTGACAACAAGACACACAGGAAAATGCAGTGTAATAAATATATAAGCAGTAATAAATATATTAGCAGATGATAAAACCCAGGCTGATAAAGTGCGGAGGTGTAATCGGTAACAAGTGGAGCTCACCAGCTGTTTAGTGACTTGATGGCTTGGGGGACAAAAGTGTCTTTAAACCGGGTGGTGTGGGTGGTGTTTCCCAGTGGGCAGACGAGGGTGAGACGAGGGTACCAGCTGGGTAGCTAGCATCCCCGACAATCCACTCAGCCCTCTTCCAGCAGTGGGAGAGGTAGGTAGATGGACTGAAGTTGTTTTGCTTTGCATTTAGTACGATCAGTCTGGAAAATAGATACATTGCTAAAAATGTCTTTTTTTCTCAGTTTGCTTTGATTAAGACCTTTTGTATTGGTACTTTTTATTTTGCTGTAACAAAACACTGGTTCATTATAATAACATGCCTTATTTGCTGGGTTGCAGGACTAAAAAATGTTGCATTAATGGGGGATAATGACAACTGTAACTCATTTGAGTCTACAAAAAAACATTCAGAATAGTAGTAGTAGCCGTGGGACCTTTGTAACTAAAAGGCTTCGTGTAGCTGCAGGGTCAATATTGACTTATAACAGTGCCAGATTTTCTCTAGAGCCTCCAAACCAGAAGGTGGACTGTTGAATAGAGCCATGTTGCGTTTATATGCCTGCAGATGTTTTGTCAACATCACAATGCTGAAGCTCAGAATTACTGAGGTAAAGCAGTTGGTCCAGAATTTATGCTGATGACACATGAGATGTTAGACAAAGCGAACGAGGGTCAGAAAACTGACGCTTGCATATCAAAATATACACTAACAGCGTTCAGTTTAGTTTGCTTTCGCATCAGGAACAGAAACTGTATCTGAGAATTCTATATTGGAAAAGGCCGGTGTTTTCAAACAAGAGATACGAAAGTGTAGCAGAGGAAACGGTGGACTAACACCCAGTAAGTCTTAAAATGCAAGGTCATTATACATTAAAAAAAAAATAAAAAAATCTGCGTTTAGGTCAGAAATGTTAGTGACACTTAAATTATGTTATACGAATGGGCGTAACTACAACAAATGTGTAGCACGCAAAGGAGGTGAGATTTTTTTTTAATTCACATGGAGTACATTTCATTTTTTTGGACATATTTACTGTGTGCATTAAATCAACTACAGATTTATAGTCAAGTGCCAATTCAATTTTTTCATACTGCATTCATTCTGCACCTATTATACAGCTCAGTCCTTTGCCAAGTATTCTTTTAGACAGCTTTCATTATTGGGATCAAATCTTATGGAAAGCTGGCAAGAACTGTAGTTAATGAAAATTCTGAAATTCCGTTTTTTTTTTTATTACACTCCGTATGGACAAGGAAGGTTTTCCTGATGACAAGTGCTTTAATTTCAGTCTTTTTTTTTTTTTTTTTTCTTTTTTTCTCCACACCATCTTGAATATTTTTACGGACATCTAAGATACCGATAAAATACAGGAGTACTTTGTCTAATTTATAAAAAAATATATTCTATGTTTACTTGATTGGTGTACAAAAGATGGTGTTCAATGATTTAAAAAATAGCAGATGCCCTCATTTAAGACTTGCCCGCAGCTGAGAGCTTGTTATAATGCTCCCATGGTAATACATGGATTATCGTTTGATACATGCCTTCTTTTGTAGGGTTAGGGGTAGGGTCAGGGTTAGGATTTTTGCAGGGCCAGTGTTTTGTGTACAGAGGTACCATTTAAAAACGTTGGACCATGGTGTTAAGGCAGGCCTGGTGTGTGGTGTCTCTGAGCTTTGTCTTCTGATGAGTCATACTGAAGCCTACCATAAATGCAATAATAGTGGCCTGAAATGTTTTTTAAGTGCCTTGCAGACAGCTGTCCCGTGACATCGTGAGATCAATTGTATCAAGGGTAATGACAGAGAGGCACTCGTAATAGAGGAAGTTTGGCATGCCAAGCTTGTCACATTGAGCACCAGTTGTGTAATTACAGCTGATTAGGGGGTCACAGCGTGAAGTGGGACACAAATTGCAGCATCTCTCTTGTAGCCGCCAGTGCATGTGGTAGCAATGTCCACTGTGCTGCCATCTGAAGTGCTGGCGCTGTTTATTAATGACATCTGATATGCTCTGACCTCTGCAGCTAAGCCTACAACTGCTTCTAGAAAGCATGCTCTTTCTGGATAAACGGGTTGAACTATTATCTGGAAAACGTCGGTTATGCCTTTTATCTCTGAGTTCTGTGTCTGAAGATTTATGTGGTACATTTTGACTATGTTTTTCCACAGCTTCCATTTACTTCAGATTTGTTTGCTGGTAAGAACTGAATTCTGTCAGACAAATGCTTCACAGCTAACAGAAGTTTGCTGCTTGGAGGAATTTATCCCGGAGGCTCAGTTACTTGAACCATAACATAAACAGACACTTCTGTTGCTTTCAGCAGGGAATCTGAGAGGTCTAACCTTTAGAATAATTCATGAAGGGCGCTTGGATATAAGTAGCTTCAGCCATTGGCAGCCCACTAAAATTTGTAAGCATGTAGAACTTTTGACCTTAAGATAGTCTGCATATTGAAATTTTAGGTCTTATCTGCACTTCTCGTCGTACAGCTTACCAAATTTTCATGTGTTTTTTTTTTTTTTATTATTAATGTTATTTACTGCATTGGGGATTGTTGAAGAATGTGGATTCAGGATTTAAAATCCAGTTGCTAGCCTTATTTTCTGTTTGCCCTTGACTTGTGTCCTTGTGCTCAGCTGCCCTCGGAGCTCACAGCAGAGCCTGATGATTGGTCTTGTTCCCTGGAAACAGGTCTCCTGGTGGGCACGCTGGACACCGTGCTGGACTCCACTGCCAAAGTGGCTCCCTTCCGCATCCTGCACCAGACACCAGACTCCCAAGTTTACTGGTCAATAGCATGTGGTGAGCAAGCAACTCTGTCTGCTCTCAGAGCCGTATCTCCACTGCCACAATTATGCCATGCTGTCCCATGCCATGCTCATGTGCTTTCCCACTGCATTGTTACCTGTGCTGTACTATATCAGGGTGTAAAGATAAAGATGGTGCAGTTTTTGATTTTGTTTAAAATTCAGTTAAAAATGGAAAGCATGCCAAACGGGTGTGTTGTAACAGCACTGGTCTTGTTAGGAGCTCACAGGAATATTTGGCGTCAGGAGGAGAGCAAGAAGACAGGGACAGCAGTTGGTGATAGGACTGATTAATCGAGTTAGCAGCTATTATAGTATATTTTTTACTTAATTAAACCTGTTATATTTTTATATTCCTCTTTGCCACTATGTATATAACGATGTTATTTATATAACTTGCACTGTTATGTCAAAAATGCCATAAATAATGCTATGGGTGTTTTTCCATTACACTTCTGTCATCTTGAATTTTGTCAAATAGTCCTGTTTGAGTCCCTTGGCTGTTTAGTGTGGCCCTCCTCAGATACACACGGGTGATCAGTACATGCTCAGAGTGACTACAAGTTCTCATGTGGCTCATTTCTTTTCATTTTTGCTGACTAAGCCAGGTACAAAAAAATATAAAGCTTTTAGCAGGAATAAATATACTGCCGTGATTAATTTGTTTCTCAACATGGGCGATTTGTTGCTGGCAAGTGAAACTCGGGTTCATCGTTAAGCGTGGGGCGAGCGTGACGTTAATGTTTTTGTTGTTAAGGTGCCACTAAAGAGGAGATCAACCAGCACTGGGAGTGGCTGCAGCAGAACATAATGAGGACGCTGTCTGTGTTTGACTCCAGTGAGGACATTACCAGCTTTGTCCAAGGCAAGATCAGAGTAAGTCTTCAGGCGGCTCCTGTGATTTTCTTGCTGGAGTAAATGTGCACTGAACTGCTTGTGATCACGGCAGGTTTAATCACTCCTGGGTGGTCTTTGCTGGGGTGTGGGATATGCGCTCCGATCGAAGTGCTGTGAATAATTAATCGGTACGGGGTGACGTGTCCCCTGTTTTCTGAGCGATGGCTTGCGTTTGCAGTGTCGTTAGTCACCTTCTGTCACTGCTTCAGCACCGCAGGAAGGGAGCAGGGCCAATACAGTCACTTCTGTAGAGGACGTTTTGCACTGCGTGTTCTGCCTCTTGTGAAGATTCATTTATGGAATTTCCTCACTTGGTAACAAGCATAATGTTGGTACAAAAACATTGTCTGCGAAGTGATTAGGATTTCAAGTAGTATTTTCCCCAAACATTTATTTGCACTATAAAAAACTGTATATTCTGTTTCAAACAAAAACAAAGTTAGTAGTCTTCTTACATAGGCTTGTATAGGACAGATGGAATCCTACGTATGGTGGGGTTCTGCTTTGATGGCCAGATCATGAATCATACACAACATAAACTGGGCTTCATCAAAAATGGTATAACACTTCACTGTACTACGGCTTTCACATTCACTGTGTATATGCAGCATTACAGTACTGTATAAAGCTGG
This sequence comes from Chitala chitala, assembly GCA_025773905.1. Taxonomy (NCBI): domain Eukaryota; kingdom Metazoa; phylum Chordata; class Actinopteri; order Osteoglossiformes; family Notopteridae; genus Chitala; species Chitala chitala. The sequence continues at coordinate 1,326,557 of JABJVR010000033.1, read as the reverse complement.
TCAGTGATACAAGGAGACTGGGAGAGTTGTATTGAAACTTCTGTGAGATGTACTGTGCACAGATGTAAACGCCAGGGTACCATGGAAACCATGTTATGGTACACTGTGCTGCAGTTTCCCAGAAGAGCTGTCAGCGAGTAGTGTAGAATGCGTCGTGCCATCAGTGTGTGATGATGCGGTTGGCTTAGTGACAGTTAGTCACGACGTGTTCAGGACGAAGTGATGGATTAGCGAAGGGAGACTGAGCCGCTGTTGTCAAAGTCGTGTGAACGATTCAGTTGAGACTGAGGGCTCTTAGGGTTTATCTTGATTCATCTCATGCTGGTTTTTAAGCACGATATCTTTGGTTTGCGTAGATGTTCTTGTGATACTGTGAAAATTATTTGTTTACTGAAATGTTTCTGCCATTAGGCTAGATATAGATTATTAATTTTAAGTTTAATTGAGCGAAGACAGATCTCGTTGGCCTTTTTTCCTTTATAGTTTTATATGCCACGTCTGCTCTTGGGATTTAGTTGGTATAGTACATGATGTAGTTTTGACCCAGCTGTTACTCTGATATTGCTTGCTAAGCATGCTGTCTGACCTTGTCGTACATGTTCATCTAGGGCCTTATTGCTGAAGAGGGGAAAGTGTCCCTAGTACAGGAGGACGATCCAGAGAAGTTTCGGGAGGCTCTGTTGAGGTTCGAGAAGTGGTTTGGCCTCCCAGAGAAGGAGAAGCTGGTGACATATTACTCCTGCAGCTACTGGAAGGGTCGCGTTCCATGCCAGGGCTGGCTTTACCTGAGCACCAACTTCCTGAGCTTCTACTCGTACCTGCTGGGAGCAGAGGGTGAGCAAACAAGGCAAACACACTCTGATGAACTCTTTGTAGAGAGGAGATTTTGGTTTTTTGGCCACACATTCATGTACTTAAAGGTGGTCAGATGTTGTGGGCTTGTTAAAGGCTTTGGTGAAAAAAGATCTTCACAGAAAGTACCGGCTTACATCCACTACTTGAAGGACTTTCATGCAATAATGCAGGAAGATGGTAGATTTTGTTACTGCATGGATTCTTAGTAAAATTATTGTAATATATTCATGTAACGCTACTCAGCATTCTCTCCACTCAGCTCCTGGATAAAATTACTTTGTGCTTATTTTCTGTAACTGAATATAAGTAAAATACAGTGTCTGCAAAAACTGATGTGACCCACCTGCCAGATGTTCATTTAAAACAAATTCAGAAAACAGAAAAAAAACACTTCCAAGTTTATTAATAAACATTTGCTATCATGATCTGAATGCTACGAAACGTACAGTATAATGTAAAGTATTGTTAGTGTAATTTACAGAATGTGCATTGCTGTCTTTTTAAATGACCATATGCGTTCATGCAGTTATTCACAGCTTGATATGGAGATCAAACAAACGTAAGGTGGACGTGGTGATGATTTTTGCGTATGTAGTTGTGAGCGTTTGTTTTATTTGTTGACAACGGCCTTTTTTAGTTAAGATCATAATCTCTTGGGATGAGATCTGGAGACTGGAGAAGACATCCAGCGTGATCCTAGCAGAGAGCATCCACGTGGCGGCAGGCGGGGAGGACCACTACTTCTCCATGTTTCTGCGGCTCCATGAGACCTTTCTGCTTATGGAGCAGCTGGCTGACTACTCCATTAAAAGGCTCTTTGACAAGGAGACCTTCCAACAGGACCCACTCCTGGCTGATCCGCTTCAGATCACCAAGAGGTACTGTTTCCCGTGCCGGGCTACGAATCCAAAACCATACTGGTATGACAGTGCGTTAATTTCCTCTGTTTTAACTAGCACACTGCATGGGATTTTAATGCAGGCTGTGTGTAATAGCATAGCAATTTCAAAAACTGTAATACTAAAGTATATTTGACGTTTCCTTATAGTGCTAGATAGCTTCAGTATAGCTGCATTTTAATATTATAACATGTAAGAGAATGCTTAAGGTCATTATGTTTGATACAGTATATATAATGTGTAAAAATAACCTTTTCTGCTTAAACCTTGCTAAAGTTCATGTGACCTAACATTTTTTCCTAAAAATGTGTCAGTATATAAAAAAAAAAAAATCAAGTCAACAGTTTAAAGCTGGCAACAGAAAGTAAAATTGTAAAATGAAACAAGACATAACATTAATTCTTTACTGGACATTGCATTAATTATATAATAACTCAAGAAAAACACAACCAGGCATTAGGGATTTGTTTGTCATATGTGTAAATTTGTGGGTTTTTTAATAATTTATACTGGCTGGAAAAAAAAATGAAATTGCCAGTCTTTTTAACGTTTGGACGTATTAACATTTTCTGCAGATAAAACTCTCCTATGGGAGTGTATTTTGGACGCACAAATTGGAGGCTTGTGAAGTGTTCATCCGTGGAGTTTACTGTAGTCGTGTAGTCCAAGTGTTAGGGATGCAAATACAGTTGTGAAAATATGCAACTTCTCCCATATTTCAGCTATAGATGCATCTCAGTTCAGTTTGGCATGAGTGATTATCCATACTGATGTGCTGGTCTTCGTACCTTCCTTTTCATTGGTTGCCTTCAAATGAGTAAGTTCTGTTGCCTGAGCCATTATTGAAAATATATACTTAAATATATTAGCATCAATACTACCAGCATTGTACTTTTACATATTTTTAAGAAAAATTTCACTGCATCAAATATCCTTAATATTATGAAAATGGTCCTTTTTATATTTAACAAAAGCAGAAAATAAAAGTTGATTTGTTTTTCGTACAAATTAGCCACATCTGACATGGCAATGACATTAAATGAGGAGTTATGCCTCGTTAAATAGTCATGTGCTGTTTGCAGTTTGCAGAGGTCTTTAACCGAGGTTTGGAGACTAATTCCTTGTCAGAGGGGCTGAATTTTTAACCAGGGGCGGTAATGAAACGGGAAAGGAAACTCATTTTCCCTTCTTTCACAATGCAGAAACTGATGTGCATATTAAAATAAGAAATAAGGGAAGGTAAGAACAGCAACTGAGCTATAAATAACGGCTGCCTTCACAGCGTACAGACTGTCACATGTATGATGATCATCTAATACCTATGACTGGAGTGGTATTAGGATTTAGTCTCAAAGATATAAATTGTCTGGAAAAATTCCCTTTTACGTACAAGATGAACATGCATAAGGTTTTCTGTTTGTTTTGTAAAAAAAAAAAAAAACGGCTTGTGTTAAAATTTAACGTTTGTGCTCGTTAATACTGGGGTAAATTAAGCAAGGCAAGTTTTAATTGTGCAGTGCAAACACGGAGGTCATTAAAAGTGCTTTACAGGAAAACACAAGCAAGAAATGTTACAATCTCACCTGGCACATTACATTGTGCAGGTTTTTATTGCTTTAATCTGTATTAATATTCATTTTTGTTTTTATTTATATATTTATTTAAATTTAATGACAATATGACCTTATCCAATTCAGGGTCATGGGAAGCCTGGAGCCCATCCCAGGGGGCACAGGGCACAGGACTGGTACCAACCCAACATAGGGCAGATCCTATGTGACCATCTGTGGGAAAACCCAGCCAAAGTGACCAAATTTTAAATACAATAGAATTGTAGCCTGCGTCACGTTGAATCAGAATATTCAATTCAATTGAATTCGATTCAATTAATTTTTATATAGCGCCTTTTGCAACAGCATGCCTGAAAGCGCAAGAATATGGAAAAATGTTGTTTTTATTTCTGAATTCAGTTAGTTTGGGTGGTTGTCCTGTAGATGGTTGCATATATTTAGATATTTAAATACAAAAGGACACCTTGTTTTTGAAATTTTTTTTTTTCATTTTTGATTTCACCTTCTCAGTCTAAAGATGATGGGTAAACACTCAGCTTCTTTAAATAATAATAATGTAGCCGTTTCAGGTGCTAAGTGCTGCTTTGTGCAGATGCCTGATGGTGTTAACGTGTACAACAGCATTGTTTTCAGCTTTTATTAAGCTTATCCAGGGTGATGGTAACCAGGATTATTTATTTTTTGCTGCTGTTCCTCCCCCTCTTTTCTGTCCTCCCTTCCCCTTACACACACACACACACACACCCGGTCCAGGGGCTTGGAGATTCATGCACGGAATGAGCAGTTCCGAGCTTTCTTTCGCCTGCCGAGGAGGGAGAACCTTTTGGAGGTGTACGAGAGTTTCCTCTGGGTTCCTTTCAGCCACTTCAACACTCTGGGGAAGATCTGCGTCTCCGAAAATTACCTGTGTTTCGCCAGTCAGGATGGCAGCCAGTGCTACGTCATAGTCCCCATGCGTGAGGTGAGGACCTGCTCTGTGGCAGTGATTAATTTAGCTGTTCTAATGCAAGGTGAAGCATCATTAAAACAGGCCTCTGTGCTGTCAGCTGGTCCAGTGTGATGCCTGTTATCTTGGAACCCTGCCTGTTGCTTTAACACCCATCTAACACTGAACATGTGGCAGTCATACAGAGAAAATCGCAGTGCTCTTGAGTTTCGTCATTCATTCTGGTTCTGGTTTTAATTTAATCTTCTATTTGCATTAATTTGCATCGATATCTGTTAGATTCACCTCAAACCTCATTATATTGATCCAACAATTCTTTAATCATAATACTGTCTTCAAGATTACTAATCTGCTAGAGTGGATGTATCTGGGCTGTTACACTAAGATTTCATGTGTTTGGATACAAACGAGGAAATTTAGAAGGAGATTACCCCAGTAACAGTATGTGCAGTAAATTTACGTATTTATATAAGTAAATTACTTAAAATCTTTTACTTGTAATCAGTTGATTTTAGATGTAAGGAATTGGCTAAATATTCTAACTGTATACAGTACTATACAATAGTTTATGAAAAAATGTAAGATGAGACTGCTTTCAAAAAATAATGCTATGACTAGTTATCAATTAACAACATACGAAGTTAAAGTAAATGGGGAAAAAACCTAAGTGAAGTCAGTATTTGGTGCTACCGCCCTTTGCCTTTAAAACGGTATCAGTTCTAGGTAGACGTACAGTCGCGCATAGTGAAGACTGTTTTATAGACTGTGCGCTACTGACAAGGTGAGGAGGCTGAAGATGGTTTAATGTAGAAAAGGAGTGACTGACCACAGCATCGAGACATTGTGGTCTTGCTGCATCGGCAAGGGAGAAATTTCAAGACAACAGTGCAGCGTGGTGGAGGTTTCTTGTAAGTTTGGAGCTCCATTTCTGCAAATGGAATTATTGATCTTGTCATTGGTGAGAAGTACAGCTAGATACTTTTCCATCATGCAATACCAGCAATACCAGTAGCAGGTGTTTGCTCAGTCCCAATATCATTAGCATGATAATGACCCCAAACACGTAGCCAAAATCATAAAGGCAAAGGGTGGGAGTACCAAATTTTGATGTAATATAGAGTTTTTTTTTTTTCCTGTTTGCACACTTTGTATGATGTTAATAAAAAGTTCATGCTAGAGCTGTCAATACTGTAATTAATTGATAAATCGTGATTTGTTTGTCGCAATTTTCCTTTGATTTTTTTTTTTTTTTAACCTTTGCATCGGTTTATTAATTTATCAGTCTGCAATTTCTTTCCCATTAACATATCATACCATTTAAGTCAGGAAAAAAAATAGCCACCCAATATTTGTGAATTTTGTGCAGCTTAGTTGCTAGGCAATGGGTACAGTTATCTAAACATTCACCATAGTGGAGATTCCACCAGCTCCTGCAACATTCAAGACAGATGTGTAGATGCACTTTGGGTTAAAAAAATTGACGTAAGTAAGGAGATTTGTTAGCGTTACCATACTAGAATTAAATATTATGAAAACACAAATCTTCAAACACATCTATCGAAACATGGCCCTGAGGTAATCCCCCAAGAACATTGACCCATATCACCCAAAACTTGAAAAAATTTAGCTTTGCAGTTTGCATTCTGTTTATGAACATACAAAAACTTAATAAATATTAATAAATATATATTTTTATAAAGATACGAGACCTTCAGGTTTTGTTGAGAACAAAGCTAAATAGGCTGGAAGACCACTATACAGTTCACACCCACTGTTTCGTTACAGACGTGGTTTTCCTAAACTTAAACAGCGCATAGGTTTGATTTAACTTGTGACTTACGGACAACTAGAGCAACCAAACCTTGTGTGACCATAACAGGGAATTTTATGGGCATTTTGTCCTTCTGTTTTTTACTGATATACTGTTACTGTTTAAGTTAATAAAATGTTTTTAACAAAAATATGTTGTTAACTGCAAAACACAATAAATGCCATTTTCGACATCCATTTCCACTAGGGAATTTTATTGTTTTGCAGCAAAATGTCAAAGCCAGACAGAAGGATAAATCAAAGAAAAAAACTACTACTTGTTTGGGGAAAGCAAATGTTGCTGGTTGGACAGAAAAGTAGAAAATGTCATTTTTTTTCTTTTCAGTCAAACTCTTCAATATTTTTCCAGCGTTTGTTGATTAAAAAAAAAAAAAAAAAAAATGCTGAGTATATACCCTATGCACTGCAGTGCAAGAATCGCAGTGAGTCACCTACCTCTGTAATGTGAACATACAGTGTTTCATTCTTTTTTTTCCACATATTTGTTTTTTTAAAAACGGGTATGTGCACTTTATGTATGCACACAGAAATGCATAGTTTACATAATTGGGAGTTCAACTGTGCAACACCTTTACTCAAGACATTGACTCATGCTTTGCTATTAAAGGCTGTTAATGCCTGTTAATTAAATTTAGCTTGTTTTAAATGTTAACAGTTACTTTATTTCAACATTGGAGTGTTAACCATCAGAATAAATGACCATATCAAGATGATAAATTCAATCAATGACAGTGGTATCGTAATGAGTATCGTATCATGGGCTACATGGCGATACCAATCCGTAATTCATGCAGTTATTTTTGAAAGCATCCTTACTTTGTAGATTTATAGTACCTAAAACCTTTGCAAAAAGTACTGAAATGTTAATGTAATCTAAATGAGGATCTAAAACAATGTTATAATGTGAAATTTTGTCATTCTACATGAAAATGGAATCATTTTAGAATGGAATAGAATAGAATTATGGGTGTTATATCCTGTAATGGGTGATCCCAGCAGGGAGAAGGCTTATCATATACTGATTTTGAACCTGTTGCTCTGAAGTGAAGCTCCTTGGGCTCTTACCATCTGTACTGGGTAGCGTAAAAGCAAATGACGGTTCCAGCACAGTTTATAGCTTGAGGTTTTTGCTTTGGACATGAGATTTTGTTTGTGATGACGGATGTTGTTTCTGCTCTGTACAGATTGCTCTGTATGCATTCTGATCTTTTATTTTCCCTCAGTTTGTGTTTTGGTGTACCTAACCAGAGTCTAAATCAGAGTACCGTACTTTTATGAATATAGCAATCAGAAAAGGCATTTTCATGTAAAAAGAAATATTTTAAAAAGGATAACTGCACATGAAGATAATTTCACATGAAGTGTGTGTGTTATCATGGGAAAAACAGTTGTACCAATTGTGGATTTGGTAATTATGAATGAGCTTTGCTTGTAAAGCAGTGAACAGCTGTAGTTGCATTAGTGTTTCTTTGGATAGTGTTTACATTGAAAAGCACTGGCCTGTATTGCCCTCACTAACTCCCATATTGTAATGAAAATTCCAACCCCAGAAATAATACAAATTTATACAGAAAATAAAGAACAGAACACAGAGAGATGCATTCAACAAAACAAAATAAGTATATAATCAAAGACAATGCATGCTTTGCATTGTTTACCAGGAAATCCATCATTTCGACAGTGCAATATATACAATATTTTATTTTAAATATTTTTAATTGCACAAAGCTAAGTAATCAGAAACACATCTGTTATTTCCATTCCAAACACATTGAACAAAATATTTGTCATTAAGATTTATTGCATTATAATTAGCTCTTTTCATTAACTAAATACGATTTAAAAGACCCATGGTTATAACCCAGTAAATCACAAAGGCTCTAATATAAAATAAATTACGCCTCTACTCTAAATGACATCGCCTCTGTGCTGACATCACTTGTTAGTCAAATACAAATGGCATCCTGCTGACGTCCATCACTTTTGGTGTTGCATTGTCTGTGCTGGTATCAGCCTTTTGTTCAGTGCGTCTTTTGAGTTGTGTTTTTCTGTTTTTATGAGATTAGCATGCAAAGTACAGCATGTGTCTCCAGTCACATTCAACATGTAGAACAGCCTGTATCTTCTTGCATTATTAAGAAGCCAGTTAATGCTCCTTCTGTTTGCAAGTGGAAAAGGTAATATGTGTCATACTAGAAAATTAGTAAGGACGGTTATGCAGCCAAAAGGTTGGTTAAAACAGAGTTCTGATATTCATTACTTGCAATTGCAGTTGTAAGCTATACTATTTAAAGGCAGCCTGTTGGCTCAATGGATAGGACATCAGGCTGGAATGCAGAAGTCCTCAGGTTTGAATCCCAGCCCAGCCGCCAGGTGTGTCCTTGAGCAAGACACCCTGTGTCACCTGTATGTGAAATGTTTTAAGTCACTTTGGATAAAGAGCTTTGCTGCCTTTGCAGATCGTTAGCGTGGAGAGGATGGACAGCAGCAACCGTGCTGTCACGGTGTGCGTCCGTGGGAAGAGGGCGCTACGCTTCTCCGAGGTGCGGGACTACGAGCGCCTGGCCGCTGGCATTCGCCGGCGCTGCGAGGCCACTGCCAGTCCTCAACACATCATGGGAGCAGGGGTAGGACTTACTTTTTGTCAGCCTTCTACCTGTAAGTATGTCAGTATAATTAATCTAGAGGCGCCTGTTAGGGCTCAGTTCACTTTTCTATGTGAAAAACGTAGTTATATTTAACTGAACAGTTACATAACAAGACTAGTAAGTGTGACAGTTTCAACAAGGTTGAAAGTTTCCTCCCCAAAAGTGTAATTTTTTTTTTCTTTTGTAAACAAATTCATGTACATCTGAATTCCTTTTATATAAGTGTAATGATTTATGCAACTAATTTTACCTTTGCTTTCTCAGACCAGAATTGTTTTTCCCCTGGTATGCTGCTCTATCACCTATACATGTCTTTATTGGCAAATAATAATTATAATAAATCAAAATGATCCCTATAAAATTAATCAAAAATATTAGCACAAGCAAATGCATCAAAATAAAAAATGATTCTAAGCTAGTAAAATGAGGAGAAAATAAAAAATATATATATACATTTACGTGTTACTAAAAAGGAGTCGCCCTATAACTTCTAAGGGACTGTGCGACACCAGCAGAACTCTCGAGGATACACCAGTTGACAGGGTGATGCAATCACAGGGCAGCGAATGCTGGAAGAACAGATGTCTTGTTTAAGCACTTTATTATAGAATAAAAATTGTCGTTTCATTACAGTTGTTGCCCTTTCCACATCCTCTTCCTGATTTATTATTTGGTTGTGTGTATATGGAAACAGAAACAAAGAGGTTCATTGTTAAATTACAAACCAAAAGGTCAAAGTTCATTATATATACTGTATGTCGATACAGCAATAATACGCTGTCTTCAATATCAATTTTACAATAAATTTAAATAACAAATGTAATAATACACAATAACTATATTACTGTTGTAGCATAGTTAAACAAGAATCTAATATTACCAGATATAACTACGGATTAGCAATATGCAAATTCGGTTAAATAATTGCTTCAATACTATTTTCAACGTGGCTGAGAATCAAATATTAATTACTTAATGCATGGAAATTTTAACAACATTTCAAAACTGTGTTGGATATACAAAGGGTTGATTCTCTTCACCAGCTGTCACTCAGACAGATCACCTGTTAAAACCGGTAGGTTGATGTCACTGTCTCAGATGATAACCATGAATGCTTAAGGCTTTCATAGTGTCAGTTTGTGGAGATGCATTAATTGTGTGACGGCTTCTCCTCAGGTAATGACATGCAGTACACAGTACGCCTCTGCACGTCTGTCCTTGGTGCAGGAACACCTGTTCCCACACTCTGCATTGCTCTGGCCTCTGTGCAGGTGTCCGGAGCAGCGTGTCACGCGCTCATCGAGCACTTTGAGGACAATCCGGAAGAGGTGACGCTGATGGTGGGACAGAAGGACAGCAGCAAGGCCGTGAGCACTGAAGCGCTCATGACCGTGTTCCACCCGCAGGATGCTGAAAACCTCGACCCCAAAATGGTACCTTTACAATCTGCTGGAGCGTGGTGGGACATACAACAGCTATAGACTTATTATTATATTACAGCTATAAAAGCACAATCATAAACACAAAATCCTTTTATGTCATTTACATAATATGTTGCAGGTAGACAGTTCTACAAAGGATGTATTTTGCACAAATCTTAGGCCTGATTTATGCCACGTATTTCAGATTTTGTCCATTAAAGTTCAAGTACTGCAGAACTATGCAAATGGAAAGATGGTATATTGTGCTTCTAAGGCACCGTGCTCTCAGTGCGTTGTGTAAATACCATACTGCTGGCATGCACGTGTGGGCGATAATGTGAAGTTTGACCCACACATGTTGCTTTTTTGTTCTTGGCACTGACGTGGTGGTGGGGCAGCTGAAGGAGAAGATGAAGGAGCAGTCGTGGAACATCCATTTTGCGGAGTATGGGCGGGGCATGAGCATGTTCCGCACTAGGAAGACCCGGGACCTGATTGTGCGAGGAGTGCCGGAGGCATTAAGAGGGGAACTGTGGCTGCTTTTCTCAGGTGTTTACCTCCAAGAAACATGAGGATAGGTGACATTTCTACAGCAAAACTGGCAGTGTTCATTTGACACTGTTGGACTGAAATTAGAACTGTGTTAAATCAACACTGCCATGTTTGCTGTGTTGTTCGTATCTGATTTTAGCAGGTGATGTCTGAACTAATCCAAGTATGTTTTTAATTTGTCGGTAGGATGTTAAGCCACGTCTAATTTCAGTCTAGGCTGTTTAACAACGTGGCACTCTGTTTATAGCAGCTGTCATAGAGGTGACTGAAGAGCGTGGTCATCAATTTGTGTTATTACTGAAGAACTATTTAAAGTAAAGAAATGGAAATGACTCAACTGCTGCTTGTAATGACAGTATCTCATGAGATGGTAGTAACAGAACTCAGTAATGCACTTAGCGGGGAAAACTGAAGTTCACACAGAACACCATACCGAAACCGCAAAATTTGAAATGTACTTTCTCAAAATGTAAAAAATTTCTTCTTCGCAGCTAAAATAAAGAAATTATAATGTAGAGAGAATTATTTATTGCTTTGGAGAACTAGAGCATGTTAGGAGTGTTGATTTAGGTCTATTTAGACCTTAAGGAACTTTTCAGCCCTGATTTACTTTATATGCCTTCCCTGTTCACACTGTTACCATATTTACTGCTATAATTCTGCATCAAAACGGCTGGGCTATGGGATATTATTATTATTATTATTATTATGTCTTGTGTTCCAAGCTCTACCACAGTTGGCTGGAACCATGGATAAGAGCAGATGCCTTGCATAATTATAATTTTTATTTATTATTTATTTTTTATATATAAGGGTTATATATGTGCAGTATGCACATATATATTACTGTATACTAATATATATAAACTACCTACACTAAATAGTTAATGGAGTACAGGACCTAAGTACATTAATGATCAAGGGATTGTAACCCACTGTCCTCTCTTTTGAGTTATGCAAAAGTCTTCGCCTGATTTTTCAAGTCTCGATTTGAATGGCTCAGTTTCAGCTTCTTCTTTGCTCGGTGTGCCCTCTTCATCATGTTTATGCTTGCCTGTAGAGTCTGCACTTGATTGGCGCATGGTTTAAAAGTTGTGAACTGTATATTTTCTATTTACCTTTAAAAAATTTTTCTCTGCTGTTGACCACAGTTAAGTGGATCAGTGGATACTGGATGAGCAGATGAAGGAGCTCAACTGTATTATTATTATTATTATTATTATTATTATTATTATTTAAAACTTCAAGTACTTTATCACTAATGATGATGATGATAATAATAGTAATAATTTAGTTGTTGTTAAAGGTAGTGTTGTAAAGTTGGGCGCCAGCACGGCTGGGTCCTGTCCTTACCGCAAGTCTTCTCATCCTGCCCTGGTAGGTGCGGTGAATGACATGAACACCCACCCAGGCTACTACTCAGAGCTGGTGGAGCAGTCCCTCGGCAATAGCACTCTGGCCACCGATGAGATCGAGCGTGACCTGCACCGCTCTCTGCCCGAGCACCCTGCCTTCCAGAGTGACACTGGCATCTCCGCCCTGCGCCGTGTGCTCACCGCCTATGCCTACAGGAACCCCAAGATTGGCTACTGCCAGGTATGCCAGACACCCATCCTGTGGCCAGACTGGCATACACTTACTTCAGCCATTATATATGTTTGCAAAATGCATATTGGTAAATAGTACAACAATGTCAGTGTATTGTAGCATATTATTAAGTCCCAATTTTTAACCTAAATAAAGAACTTGTGGTGTTATTGATAGTCATCAATGTTATATACTATTTGAGGAAAAAACATTTAAGATCACTTTTTACTGTGTTGGAACTTGTATAACTGCCATCAGATCTGTGAGATCAAAGTGAATGGAGAAGACCGTGATGATTAGATGGGGTTGCATGTAGCTAGCCAGTCTAATGGTGTCATGACACCTAATGCCTTTCTTCTTACATCCCCTGAAGGCCATGAATATTCTCACGTCTGTTCTGCTCCTGTACGCCAAAGAGGAGGAGGCCTTCTGGCTGCTTGTGGCTGTGTGTGAGAGGATGCTGCCTGATTACTTCAACCGCAGGATCATCGGTCCGTTCCCGTACTTCTCCTTTCACATGGCTAATTTTAGTATTTCAAGGGACTTGTGCAGTTCTCTTTGCTTTGGTGGCACCCATATCCAGGGCAGCTCCCATGCCTGTAAAATTGAAGAGTGAACTAAGTAAGAATGAGAAAATAAGCATCTTGTACCCAGAAGACGAAATCATGGGAGAGAGTTTGATGTTAAGGAGGTATAACTGTACAATATGACCAAAATTACAACTATGTAAATGCATATGCTGTAGCCTCATGTTCCCAACAATATTTAATAATTTCTTGCTGTAGATCTTTGGTTCAGGGTGCTTTGTTACATTAGCTTTGACTAAGCACGTCCTTTGAATTGCTTTTGTAGAGTGTTCAGATCTACTTCTGAATTGGTGATTTTGCTGTGCTGTTTTGTCGCAGCAAAATCACCTGTGAAATTGAAGTGAATGGATTATTTGTTCAGGATCTTAGTTAACGTTATATAGGTTTAATTGAAAACACATTTTTCACGTTTTTGTGTGCTTGCCATGTTTGAACCTAATACGCACAATCTGACACGTTGTGTGTCTGTGTGTATTGATGTGTTTGTATGTCCCAGGAGCCCTGGTGGACCAAGCCGTCTTTGAAGAGTTAATCCGGGAGCACCTGTCCCAATTGACGGAGCACATGACGGACTTGACCTTCTTCTCGTCGGTGTCACTCTCATGGTTCCTCACGCTGTTCATCAGCGTGCTGCCCATTGAGAGCGCCGTCAATGTTGTGGACTGCTTCTTCTATGATGGGATCAAGGCTATTCTGCAGCTCGGCTTGGCTGTGCTCGACTACAACATGGAGCAGCTGTTGGCCTGCCGCGATGACGCAGAGGCCGTTACCATCCTGAACAGGTCTGTATCTGCCTGCTAGAAGCTTCGCTGGGCTCCAAGAACAGAGCCGTGGTGGACAGAGCGAAGAACTTTGGTGAACCGCAAATGAAGCTCTACTGTGTCAACAGGGTTTTAGTCTGAGTGAGAAAAGCGTAAAACCTCAACAGTTGCTATTTCATTTAATAAGCAGATGGAAAAATAAGATCTAGATTCCTGTGAACCTGAAAACCAAACGTGTATATAAACATCAACGCTAACAGCTAAGGAACAGATGGGGTAGATTAAGAATTGATTAACAATCTACACCCCCTGAATAACTGGGTATGATGGATGGCAGCCAAGTTTCCTCTTTCCACACTATTGTATGGAAACTGCTTAATCTAAAAATGTCCCTGTAATGAAATGCCAACTTACTCTCTCTTAGTATAAATCAAAACTGGACTTTATTATCCTTCTCTTTGTTCCACTTCCCTACAGGTTCCATACAGGTTCAGTGTACATGTACTGTGAACATCCTTACAGTCCGTTCTCAGTATTTAACTTGAACCTGTGAGGATTAGATAAAATTTTATTTTTTAAGAATTTAATGGATTTCTCTTAATTTGTATACCTGAATTTATTCTTCTGTTGTAATTTTTACAAATGGTTCTTTTGTTTGGGAATGCCATCATAATGGATAGCCCTGTTTTAATGATGATGCAATGAATTGATTTGTATCTCATTTGTAATTTTGGATTTCCTAAATAGACGAATATAACTTCTGTCAATACCCTTTCCTCATTATCTCTTATTACGCGTGTTCAACCCTTTGACAGTACATAGACTTGAGGCTGAGTCTTTGTCCGCTGCAGGTTTTTTGATAGTGTTACCAACAAAGATAGCCCCCTGCCACCCACCGTGCAGCAGGCGCCTGTGGGGAATAACGACAAGACACACCCCAAGGTCGATATTACTGACCTCATTCGGGAGGCCTATGAGGTAGTTGCCCCGCCCACCTTGCCTCTTTGCTCAGCCCACTTCGCCTCACCTTTTTGCTGCACTGTATGAGTTCATTGTTTAGTGTTAACGGTACCCCTGTCAGTAAAATACTGTTTTTGTTTTTATGCACAGAAATATGGGGACATTAGATCTGAGGAAGTGGAGAGCATGAGGCGGAGAAACAAGCTGTTTGTCATCCAGACTTTAGAAGACACGACCAAACAAAATGTTGTACGTAATCAAATATTTTGTGTGGGCCATAATGAAATCCTCTTTGGGTATTTAAGTGCTTCATTAGTTAATATTTTCAAAGATTTCATATTAATAAGGATGCAATAAAAATACTGTGGTAACACTGAAGGGAAATATAAAAGCAATTTATTAATATTTGTTTTCAGTTAAGGGTTGTATCTCAGGAAGTTAAGTTCACTGCTGCCAACCTGGACGACCTTTATGGACTCTTCAAGGTACAAATACCTAGTTTATAATATGGATAATTTTAAAATTATTAATATTTGTATTGTCACATGTACATCTCTATTTAATTTGAATAAACATGCCTGGTGCACCTCCACATTCACAGGGCAAGTGGATGAAAGATGATACATTTTGTTTTCTTGGAAGCATAAACCTTGTTATCTCTTATTTGATATAATTATCTGTTTGTCATAGTGTACTGGCACATGTGTCTTTTGAATCAGTGTCTCTGATAAGACTAGAGCGGTTTCCTGTAGTTTCCTGTAGATTTGATTTGGTTGCGTGTCTGAAAGCCGTGTTGCCTGCGCCTGTGCCCTGACAGAGGCAGCACTTCCTGAGCTGTTACTGGACGCTCAGCAGCCGCGTCCTGCAGCACCATGACCCGAGCCTGCCCTACCTGGAGCAGTACCAGCTGGGCCAGCAGCAGTTCTGCAGCCTCTTCTCCCTGCTCGCCCCCTGGTCTCACTGCAGCAGCCATGATTCCCTCTCCCTGTGGGCGTTCCGACTGCTGGATGAGAACCGTGATGGTCTGGTCAACTTCAAGGAATTCTGCTGTGGTCTGGGTAGGGTGTGCCCCCCCCACTTGTGTTTGAAGGCTCTGATGGAGTGGAGTGGGGGTTTATCATTCTGCAGCATGGCCTGGCACAGTTGGCAGCCACCATAACCCTTTGTTTGTCCTTTTGCAGATACTCTGTACAGTGGCACCTTCACAGAAAAACTGAAGTTCCTCTTCAAGATGCATTTACAACCAGGTAAATGCAGTTTCTGCCAATATGCTGTCTTGAATATTCACAGTCTGTGATTCTTCACATGAAAGACTAATGCGGTGTATTCTGTTAGTGTTGGTTACAGAGCTGTGTTGGTTTTTAGCTATAAATGAGCTGTCCGCCCTGCTCAGCTTTATTCTTCACACATGCTTTTGTTAAACCTGCTCTTTTCTAGTTTTCACAGAAGTAGAGAACAAAAGTCCTGTGTTCTCACAGAGCCACAGAGTTTCCCACTTGAGCTCCTTCAGTGAAGGCCTCCCCCACTTTAATCGACTATCTGGTTAGACTGGCTTTCTCTTCTGCCTTCCTCCTCTTCCTTTCACTAGTGTGTGTCTGCAGCCGCCACTTTTTGTGCCCCTGTGTCTTGCTTGACTGTTATAAAGCATGACTTTTTGTCCTTCATTTCTGCATGCTTCAGTGTGCTGTTCCACGCTGCTTTAACGTCTCACTTCTCCAGTAATCGGGCTTGTTCCAGGGCATGTATGAGAAAGTCCTAGTGCTGTGCGGATCAGTTATTTGGATACGTTTTGAGGGTCCCTCTGAATGTCACTACAGATATGCATTGGTTTTATGCAGTGCATAAAAAATTTTTAGTTCTGTTTAATACAATTTTTATATAGCACCTTTTACAACAATGTGCCTCAAAGAGCTTTAAAGAAGAAATTGCAGATGTTAAAGAATAAGCAGTAGGAATAAATATAAATGATGCTAGACAACAACGGAGGAGAGGAACCAAAAACTCCACAGGGTGGAGGAAAAAAAAGCCTCTGGGGGCCCAAGGTTGACTGGCTGCCCAGCCCCTCCTGGGCATGCTAATGTTACAGAATAATTAAATTAATTAAATTCTTCACTGTGGTGTAACCGGCTCGATACTGTCTCGAGGCTCTTGAAATGTAGTTTGGTCACAAAATGTAAGATATTGTACATCATAAAAAGTAAATAGTGGTGATATTATTGTTAGGACACACAATGTGATATTTACAGACCAATATTCTACCATATGAACTGTCAAAAAATATTCAGGACAGTAAATATTTAAGAGTATATATTATATTTCAGTGTGCTGTAACAATGTGAAGAATCTTACAGAATCATTACTGTTTTGTCCATTTAATATTATGAAAATGTTTGACTACATATTAAGGTGGAAAATGATTGTACGCATATTTCTCATGTATAACACTTAATATATTTGAAGCCAAACACACCTAAATTAAATAATTTCTTGTTAGATTAACAATAGATCCATTTCTAGAATACACCAAATTGTGGTCAAAGTTTTTTTTAAACATTTTTTCGATAAGGCGTGCTCCTCATTTCATGATTAGTAAAACATCACCTGCAATATAGTATACAAATGTTTCTAAACCTAAATGCAATGGTAGCATAATCCAGTATGTGTATGTTAGCTTCTTGGAGAACCTCTGAATGTATTAAGTGTAAGGAGCTGCTCTAAAGCACCACGTAGGAACAACACTCTGTGTTTATTTGCTGTAGTCTCCTCACCTGATGTCCCAGAAGATGGGGTGATTCGGAAAATCCCAGAAAGAGGTAATTTGTTTTAGAAGAATGCTCTTGGCCCTTCATTAAATGAGCATTCAAGAAATTTGTCAGTCATTTGCTGCAAAATTTAAAAATGTAAATCATAAATACAGACCTTTGGACTGGCTGTAACTGAATAATTTGTTACCAATACATTCATTTTGAAACAATTCTGTAATGGGACTCTGCTGAATTTATACACTGTTATGAACAACAGTAGTTAAGAAAAAAAACCCAACTGAAACACAAACACATGGTTTTCTGTTAATTACAATTTGTTTTGCACAGGTTTAGTGTGGATTAGATTAATACAATTATTTATAAAACTACACTATATCGAATACAATAAAACATTTTTTCCCTAATATAGAGTAGACTGTAGGGACCATGCATAGATCTGAACAGCTACTACATTTTTGTTATTCCAAACTGAGAGTCTAACAGCGATTACATGTGTGTGTTCAACTGTCATAGCATCTGTAATTTCCCATCAATGACGTGTCCTTCCTCTCTCCTGAGCGGACGTTCATGTTGTCCTCTGTCTCAGGCCGAGGAAAGGTGGACCTGCAGGCTTACCTCAAGCAGTGGCAGGATGAGCTGCTAAAGAAAGAGGAGAGCATTAAGAATTTACCCAGAATAAACCAGGTACGTTTGAAGCTACCACAGTAACTTTCAGTGCCAGCAACTCTTATCACAATACTCTTCAGTGCAACTTTTTATGGCACAGGCATTTTTGCCAGGATTATAACTGGTATGTATTTTTGGACTGTTTATCTGGTAGTTAGGAGTGTCTTTGTAAGATTTTAATGATGTAGCATGTATTGAATCTGCTTATTTGAATGTTTATTCACGTTTGTGAAACTAGAAATTATCCAGAGATTTAAGATGTTTTTCTAGCTACAACTGCTGTTATGTTACCTGTTTTATCAACCATTTGTGGCTGAACAGAAGTTAGAAACTTATACACAGAAGTATATTTTATTCCCTTTTCTTCCCATTTCTCATTGTGAAGAGTCAGTTCATCCGGTTCTCCAAAACACTGTATAGCCTGTTTCATGGAGACCCTGAGGAGGAGTCGCTCTACAGAGCTGTGACAAGTGTCACCAGTCTGCTGCTGAGGATGGAGGAAGTGGGTCGACGTCTTCAGGAGCCTGGCACCCCCACAGAGACAGCACCTGCTGCTGGGGAGGCATCTGCCACCCCAGAGACCTCCTCGGACACTCCCAGCCCACCTTGCACTTCAGACCCTGCCTCTAATCCACAGGAGGTGGAGTGGTCCTTTGCCTTCGAGCAGATCCTTGCCTCCCTTCTCAATGAGCCCATCCTGGTTCGTTTCTTTGAGAAGCCAGTGGACATCCAGGCCAGGCTGGACCATGCCAGGGCCACCCAACTGAAAGTGTAAGCAGACAAGTTAAGGGGACCTTTTCAGCCCTTAATTAAGCCATAATACATATCTCCAGTTTTTTTTATGTATGAACAACAAAATACTAAACCGCATTCCACTCCTATTAGTCAACTCACTTAAGCGCTCACTGTCAAACTCTAGGTTTAGAGTAAGGTCTTGTTTCAATTTAGTGTTGTTTGGTGGTACAGCTGGTGATTTCATGAAGCCAAGCATACCAGACTATGATTCCTTTTTTCTGGAAAGGTCTACACTATTAACTACACATGTCAAGACTATGGATGATATGTTTCACAAAGAGACATTGGTTCCCAAAGAGGCTGGTAGGTGTTATGTGTTAAGTATGTTGAATGATGAGGATTTGTGTCCTGTCTGATGAAGGAAACTACAAATTTAACATTTTTTTGGTGTGAAAAATGGCTGTTGATGGTTAAACACAAATGGTCATTCATGTTTATCTGTTGTTAACGTAAACTGTTGTGCTCAAATCCTGCCCATGGCGTCAATGGTCTGCATCTCAAACAAAGAAAAAACTGCTTTCAGTACAAAGGTTAGTCTTGGGTGTAAGGTTCAACTGGGTTTGAAAACATTTATTACGTAAATTAGGCTTGTGTAATGCTGATGAAAGTTACCTTTTTAACACTGGGTGAGAAGTTCCACAAAAAAATCAGATAATAGTTCATACATGCTGTGATTTGCAGGACATAGTTAGAAAATGAATAATGGGCTGGTATTTATGTAATTGTAATTAAAAAATGTCAGGATAGGACTGAATGCCCAGCAGTGCAATATTTAATGCTGTTAAATCCACAATGTCAGAGACCCATCAGAAGCTCTGATCTTTCGGAAGCCAATCATGCATGAATACATATTTGAATAATGGGCTTCTTTTCCAATCATTGTGGTGCTTATTAAAATGCAGTTAGTTCTTTATTTACATTTAACTTAAAGACATTATTCTTACTTAAATACACAAGGCTTTTTAGTAGCCATTAGTTTATTATAAAATGATAATTTAAATTTATGGATGGATGCTTATTATTACAGGTGTTTTTTTTTTTTTTGTAATTTATTTCATTTTTCCTTTTTGTATATGGATTGCATTTTTGTATGAAAGAAGGTTAATTTTCGATATATTTTTAAGAACTGAATATGTTGAGTAGCATGATGTTATGCATGTGCATGAAGGTAATAACAGCATCACAATAACGGTTGTACTTTACTACTATTATAAAGGCTACAGAATATGTTTTATTCATGTTCAAGATGTTAAGCAGCTAGATTCAGAACATTAATGTGTACACAACATAAGAACAAAGAATATTGACTTGCCAGTCCATTTAAATTTAACAGAGGGTAGCTGTTTTGAATACATTTTCAAAACATTTCTGTTCATGTGACTAAACTTTGTGGTGTTTGTTTTTAATTTTCAGTATTGTACTTAAGATGTATCTTTTTTTTTTTTTTAACTATTCTCAAAACACTTTAAACAAACAATTCTTAAAACATTGATCCAGAAACAATATTGTGATTATTTCATCATGATATCTCACAGTGTGTAAGACTGCTGATGTGATGACTTCAGTTACCCCCCATCATGTATGCAAATGCCAATTGTCACTGGTTTGTCTTCGGTTACGTTCAAGTGATATTTTTGCATGTTGAGGCTATGTGTATAAAATGAGCTTTACAAAAACGGTGAATGACTGCAGGGATGCTGAAATGTGCACAGTTAAAACACTTATTTTCAAACCGTTTATATTGGTTATTCCAGTTACAGGGAACTGGAGTGTATGATGAACAGTGGTTACACAGCAGTGTACGCACTGCATGTGGGGTCAGTCCACAACAAGGCACTGAAACATCCACACACTCTGGCCTGTTGAGAGATTCCACTTCACCTAAATGTCTCTGGACTGTTGAAAGCAGATGATTAACCACATAGATACATAGATACGGCTTGAATGAGCAAACTCCAGTCTCGCAGTGCTGAGGGCCGTATTTGAATTGACTACTTTGGTGTTGAAATGACAATACCTGCTGAGCAACCTTGGAAAGTTTTATCTTATTCCAGTATATTGCTTCTGTAAAACGGATGCCTTTATCTTAGTTGCTTGGTTTCAAGTTGGAGTGCTTACGTAATCAGGGAAGCAGACAAAACTGCAGTATGTTATGTGCTAATCTGTCCAAGAGTGATCTTTAAAAATGTACCGATTCAAAGATGAGATTGTTAAATTTTTACCTATGATAGTTGTACATATTCACAGTTTCCGGTCTTTCGGTAGATGTACAGATCTGAGACCAGAATGTTACAAAAACATAGTTTTTTATTTTTGCAGCAGATTTAAAGAGCATTTTCAGCAAGTGTACACATGTGCTCATGGCTGCTACAATGTAATGTATTTTGGTATCAGAATAGGTTTGCTGAAGGGTTGTTCAATAGTTTGCCTCAGAAAGCAGTAAATGGGAGCATAAAGTAGCATGTATAAAACAAGGAACAATAGATTTTCATGTACTAAAACAATATTGGAATATTTAGAAAACATGACATGGTGTTTAAATATAATATATATATATATATATATATATATATATA
>JABJVR010000033.1:1291534-1305038 GCA_025773905.1 Chitala chitala | reverse complement strand
AACATGACATTGTGTTTAAATATAATATATATATATATATATATATATATATATATATAAAAATATATCATGCACAAACTGGGGCTAATAGGGTAAAGTGGTCTAGCAGTAGGCAAATTTGGTATATATTCATTAATCTTTAAAAGGCTCAAAATAAATTGTTTTATCACATTTGTAGCTGTATTATACGGCTATGTTATTTTTTTTCTGCCTACATTGAATGAATTTGGATTTGATATAGTGACACTATTTAATGCTAGAATTTTTAGTACAAGCAGAGAAATGCTGTAAATCACTAGGGGTAGTCGTTCTGTGTGACATCTGTAATTTTTTTTCAAATACAGGAAAGATGTATAATGAATTGTCTGTGCCTGTCACAAGTCACTTTATGTAAAATTTCTCTTATTACAATATACTGTATGTGGATTTACCAATAAACTGCCATTTGTGTTTATAGTTTTATGGATTTGTTGGTTTTTCTACCCACTGCTTTTAATTGGCAACAATGTCGGTTCATTTCTACATTGCGTTGTATAGACATTTTATGTGATTGCTACAAATACTCCGGGTTTATTTCCCCTTTCATATGCAATAAATAAATGATGATAAAGATGAAAATATTAGTACCGTGTCTCTTGCCTTAGGTTCTTGAAACATCTTTGAGTTTTAAAGGAATTCTGCATAATATCAGAAAGCCTAAATTCAGATTTATTGAAGGAACTCAAGTCAAAAAAAGATTAGTATGAGGAAATGTACTTTTAAGAAGAGGCACCGGTACTTAAAATTGTATATGATATCCTTAATGTCAAAGGATATAATTTATAAATATTTTGCAACTAAAACATACAACTAAAACGCAAGTAATTCAGAATACAGTTTATTGCCAAGTACGTTTTCATATGCCAGGAATTTGTTTTGAAAATGTGGTGCAAAACTATTGGGAGGGAGAGAGAGAAATATTAAAAGGTAGGAAGTTTTCGAGGTACTTAGGAGATTTGGTTTTGGTCAGGGGTTTATTTTATGGATTCGGCTTTTCTATGCTTTACCTCTTGCCAGCATTCATGTCAATAATGTTCAGTCACGTTACTTTGGTCTGTCTCGTGGGACTCGCTAAGGGTGTCCACTCTCTCCTCTGCTATTCGCTTTTGCAATTGAGCCGTTATCAATGGCTTTGAGATTCTCTTCTAGTTGGCAGGGAATCCCATGTGCCGGTTCCTTTTTTAAAGTGGCACTCTATGCTGATGACCTGTTGCTGTACATATCAGACCCAGTATCCAGTGTCCCTGCGATTGTCTCCTTGTTAGAACGATTTGGTAGATTTTCTGGGTATAAAGTTAATATTTTAAAAAGTGCATGTTATGCCATTAATAATCTTGCATTACAGCTTGACCAACAAGATAAACAAATCTGGTTTTAAATATTTGGGGATTAATGTGACACATTCGCTACCCTCCTTGTTTTCTGCCAGTTTCAGACCATTACTCGACCATATTAAATTGGATTTCAATAAATGGCAGTCTTTACCATTGTCATTGATAGGGAGGATTAATACAGTTAATTTTAACATTCTACCCAGATTCCTGTTTCTATGTCAATGTCTTCCGGTGTTCCTTTCTAAAAGTTTTTTTAGATCATTAGACCAAGTTATTGGCAGCTTCCTGTGGAGTGGGAGGGCTCCTCAGATTGCCAAATCACTGCTTCAAAGATGTAAACTTCAGGGCGGCCTTGCCTTACCAGACTTTTGGCTTTATTATTGGGCTGCTCATATACACAAGATAATATATTGGTGTGATTGTTCTGAAATTCTGGCCAGGTGGCTCAATGGGTAGAACATCAGGCTGGGATGTAGAAGTCTCCTAGTTTGAAGCCCAGCCACCTGGTGTGTCCTTGAGTAAGACACCCTGCACTAGCTCTTTGTAATAGATATGAAATGTTGTAAGTCACTTTGGATAAAAGTGTCTGCTAAATGACTAATTTAAAATTCAGTGGGTTGTATTGGAGGCTCAGTCATGTGTTAAATCATCTTTGCTTGCCCTGGTTAAGTCCTCCCTACCTCTTACTCTCTCTGCCTATACAGCCAATCCTGTGGTGCTGGCAACACTGAGAATATGGTATCAATTTCGGAACTATTTTAGCTTTAAGTCTGCCTCAGTTTCGGCTCCATTATAATAATTTATTTCCCCCAACCTAAGTGGACCCTGTTTTTTCATGATGGCATGATGAAGGTGTTAAGTCCTTTCAAGATCTGTATAGAGACGGTATTTTTTGAGATTATGAGGACTTTAGGAAGATGGATTTGGCTTCTGCTCGTATGTTTAGATATTTTCAGATATGACATTGTGCTGCATCGTTGTTTCAAGGCTTTCCGAGGATGCCATCGCAGGAACCCTGGGAGGATTTGCTGCTTTTAAAGCACCAACAGTAGCTGTTACTATCTAAAAATTATAATCTCCTCCTCCCTCTTCATGTACCGATTGCTGATCGGGCCAAGGTGGCATGGGAGGGTGAATTGGGGATGACATTTTCTAATGCATGGTGGGTTTGTGTCGTGAATCACATACATACCAGCTCGATATGTGCCCGGCTGAGTCTTGTACAGTATAAAGTAGTTTATCTTATTTTTGTAAAGCGAAATTAGCTAAATTTTATCCCATTTTTAATGATAGATGTCATAGATGCTCTCATTCCCCTTGCGATTTGAGTCATATGTTCTTTCTTTGTCCAATATTACACAGATTCTGGAGTGACTATTTTAGGATTTTGTCTGTGGTTCCTAATTCTAATGTTGCTGTTTGTCCTGGTGTGGCTATTTTTGACGTTCCGATTGCTTTTTCTTGTTATAGTGTGTGCCAGCTGGATGTGCTGGCCTTCACATCTTTAATTGCTAGGCGTCAGCCGCTAAGTCGTTGGAACTCTCCCGGAGCACCAACTATCTCTCAGCGGCTTAAGGACATGTTTTTTTTGAAAGTGGAGAAAATACGGTATTCTATAAGAGGCAAACTGGGTCATTTTAGTAACAGGTGGAGGTCATTCATTGACTATTTTAACTCACTGCAATGTTTACCTCCTGGCTGAATTTCCCCCCTTGACATTTTGCCCCCCACCCCTTTTAATTTTCTTGTTTGGGGATTTTTATTTTATTTTATTTTTGGAATTGTATATTCTGGGGTGGGAGGGAATGCTTGTTGTAGTTTATTATATTCAGTGGGGGTTTGTGATTATTGTTATTTCGGTGGGATAGTTGTTCTTCAAACCTCTGTTGTGTATGTTTGTTATTAATTAAATAAAGAAAAAAAAAAGATGAAACAAAAAAGGTAGGAAGTACTACAATTAGATGATAGATATAAAATTTTAAGAAAACAATATAGCAGGAGTCATACTACTATGTTGAATATACACATATGTTAAACAGTTAAAAGTCAAAACGTTAGATCAGTGTGCAAAACAGTCTGGCTGAGGTAGTGCAGTGTACACATTATGCAAATTTGCACAGTTGTACATTAAACCTAACGTATTGGCTGCTGAAAGCAGGGAACGTAGAAGGCAAACAGCGATGGCATTTTCCAATATCCAAAACCACAAAGTCAACTTCATACTAGTTTATTTTGATGAATTATGCATAAACAGTCCTAATCAGTCAAATGATAGCCTCCGTGCGTCAAACATAAATAGTCAAATGATAGCCTCCGTGCGTTAATGCAGTTCTTCAATGCACTAAATCCGGTTCCAAATCCCAAATGCATCAAATAATATCGTGCGTATGGTTTTAGTAGCATTTCTCACGAGGCACTTCCATAGCTTTGACGGTCCTTATTAGCAAACATCATTTTTAACCATCACCGACCAAAAGGCCATGTGAGCAGTGAGGCCGCCCCTGTCTGACACGCCTCCGGTCGCATCTCAGAGGGGCTGTGCTAGCTGTAAACTACGGAGAACTCAGGGATCGGGATCCCGTGGCGCCCACATGACATTGGTGAGCCGTATTCTAGCACTTACAGTATATATTTTTGTCTGTGTCTTTGTAGCACGTATTTTGCATGCGCCTTTTAACACCAATTACTTAATGTGCCGTTCGCGTGTGCCGGGAAGATGAGCGCTGTCCATAACCTGCGCAGTAATGGCGGGCTTTGCGCAAAGTGGGGGATGGACTTCGGTACTGGCTGGCTTTAATATTAAATGTGTCCTAAATTCTCGAGCTGAGCGAAGGGGTACTAGATAAAAAAAAAATAAATATATATATATATATATTTCTACTTCTAAGTGAAAATGCATATCCTCCAAAAGGCATTATGTTCGCAGCAGCAGTAATGCGGCATGCATGAGGTGGTTTTAAGACCGTAGTTGCAGTGCTCCAAACGGCGTGCATGCAGCCGTGCGCACTCTGCCACAGTCACATGGTACTCTAAGGTATGCATAAACTGCCAAAACCTGATGTTGCAGTTGACCTTCCGTGTATTTAAATAACCCTTGATTTTCAAATGAATTAGACAAAAAAAAAAAAGTATTTATATATCGAGATGCACCATTACCAGCAATACCTGGCTATATCTGTTGAATCAATAAGTTTTTAACGTTCACTCCTCACCACCATGTCAGTTTTTAAGGAAATCCATCTCGGATTTTCTTACCGACCTGAAAGCCTCATGGTAAAGAGTTTTCGGACCACAGTCTTCACTTATCCTCGTTCTCCGTGATAATTTGTCTGCGCTTAGTTGTTTTAAATTATTGAGACTTAGAAATAAGAAAGTTAAAATTGAGACTCTTGTGCTTTATGATCGGAAACATAATTATAAGACGCACATTACGATGTCGCCCTAACTGCAGAATAATGACAGAAAATGTATGGATAATTTAGCAAGGTGTTTAAGTCAAATCTTTTATTAATTGTATTTGAATTGTAATTAATAAATAGTAGAAACTGTTGCCAATAACAAAGGATGCTTAAGCAGTTTTAATTTCTTGTTAATAATAATTTAATATGTAAAACATGCCGTATGTTTAAAAAATATTTAAAAAGCAGCAAGGAAAAAATCCGGGTCAACACTGTTAACTTATTTAAAATTGATAACGCTTCTTGAGAATTACTGAATTTATAGAGTAATTAAATTGTTATTCAAATATTATTGATTTTTTTCCGTTTCTCCATATATTTTTGTTACCATCATAAGTACAAGTCGAAGACTTAGTTTTCAATTTGCTACACGTGGATTGGTAATTTATTCTTTATCGACCAACTTTTAACACACCACTCCGATACGTTTTTCAGTGAGCTGTATATTTCGGGTGTATTTAACTTTTGTAATGCATGCACTTTTTAAGTGTTCTGAGAACTGTTCAAATAGTATGTATTGTCACTGAGTATCACAGCCAGGTGAAACTGAATAAATACTGTGAGGTGAAACTGCAACCATTTGCGAGTCTTTTGTAATGATGTGCTGTCTACAGTGGGTGTCTCCCAGTGCTATGCGGACAGAGAGAGCGCACTGTTTGACCAATGGGGAAGCACGTTGTTTGACTAATGAGAAAGCACGTCGTTTGACCAATGAGGAAGCACGTCGTTTGACCAATGAGGAGACAGCTTTGGAAAAGCTGCCTGTTTGCCGCAAAGCTGAAACTGCTGTAAAAATGCCGTTTTAAAGGCACAGGTCCACTCATCAGTATTTCAAGTACTGCAAATAAAACTTCCATCGTCGTTTTAATTTTTGAAAGAGGACACATTTTGGTTTTCCAGGTAATGAATGTGTGTTTTTAAATAGGTTTGAGAAGTGAAAAAACTCTTATCGATTTCTAAACAGTAATTACAGGATAAACGTGTAGCAAGGTAGAGTCAAATACCGTTTAGCAACATGGCTACACATGGTTAGCATTTATTTAAGGTTCTCCGAAACGAGTATTCTCTTCATTGCAGTAGCTAGATAATGCTGACAATCAAGTTGGGGAAAAAAGATGACGTGAACGGAATTTATATTTTGACAATATCAAAATTTGTCCGTTTGATTTAAATATTGGGTGTGTATTACAGTCTTTCCGACAGGCCCCGTATAAGATTTGCAATAAAAAAAAAATTGCACCGTCAAGTTATAACAATGATAATGTTTTGGTACTGTACCCATTATTAAAATGTATTGATTTTTGTTCAGACATTCGGGTCAAGTTGTTTATAATTCGTTGTAATTGGTGTTATATCCATTTTTGTGTGTTTGGTTTTCCCACCCCCCAAGTACATCACCACATGCGTGTGTCAGCTCATGCTTCGGTACTTTTATACTTAAGAGTTTCAGTCTTTTCTGATTTATGAATTAAGCATTTCTCTTTATTTTGAAACAGTGAGCTTGGCACCAGCATGGACTCCTCAGAATTTACTGGAACTTTAGCCCCGCTGGCTATGTACAGTGAAACTTTGCACCCAGAGTCAAGTGATGAACTGCCTTGCACAAATTTATGTGAAGTGGGAGAATGTGATGTGAGCGATCCCACTCCTGACACTACCCTGCTAGCCCAGTCCCACCAGGAGGGACAGAAACTGAAAGAAAGCTTGAGTGCATTAGATGAACCTATTTCACACGAGCTGTCTGAAGACCTTTACAGTCAAGAATCTTCTGACTGTCTGGTCCAGCCTTCAGATTCAAGTGATCTGGTTGTCAATGATCAGAAGCAAGTAGACACTTTGTCTCCCAAACACAAGGAGCTGAAAAATGACCGATTAGAGGTTTCAGAAGAGGTCGCCATGGAGATGGACTCTGCTGAAATGAAGGAGGGCTCTGTAGGAGAACTAAGTGACCTGGATTCATGCACAGCAGCCACAGCTGAATGTCAGTCAGGCTTACCTTGCACCGATGCAGAACCTTTGCACGCTAAAGCTGAGGTTTCAGGTTTCAAAGTTGATGTTGGAAAGAAGGAAGGTGAGGAACAGCTAGATCAACAGAAAGATGGATCTAGAGTGGATCCCAAACCTGAGCCCAAGACACAAACTACTCTCTCTGCTGCTGGGAAGGAAGAGAAGAAACAGTCCGAAGCCACAGTAGAGGGCAGTGTTGACTCGGATTTGGGTGCTGTCAAACCAGGATTGGCAACCAACGGTATGTTGCAAGATTTCTACGTGTGTGTTTTTGTTGGCTTCTTAAATGAAGAGTGATATAAAGATGTGAGAAATGCTGGCTGACCTGCATGGTTGACGGTTTATAGAAAATTTCAGCCACTCCAGTACTAATTGTTTGATGGCTCTGCTTCCATAAGTGTTACATTCAAAAAAGCTATACCATTTGTAGTGAGTCTTTACATTCATCCACTTACAGCACATGTCTTCAGCTGAACGTGTATACTTAAAATGTAGAAAATAAAATTATTTGGGATCCAAAAGACACATTCCAGCTGTTTGTTTTACTTACATAATCTGCAGTAGGTTCAAATAAGACCCATTGGTTCTTTTTTAAAAGTTTCTTGGGTTTACAGGCTGATACCCATTCTTGACATCACTCTAAATGAAGTATAGTTTTGTTTTTCCTTTCTTTCTTTACCTAATATTTCTTGTATTTTCTGAAATCTCTACAAGACAAGAAAGCATTTACCTTCAGACATCCAGTGTGCTTTATACTATTGGAAGTTTAAACCTACTTTGTGGTTAAAGACACAGGTTGTTCATTACAGCTATGGACTTGCCTGCAGAGTCAAGTATGACTGAAAATGCAATGATATATGAAGATGTGGGGCGCAAAGTGGTAAGAAAGGGTTTTTTTTGTACAATAAGTAACTTTTGGTGTGTTGTAAAGTAACTGATGTACAGTTTGTGTAACTTTTTCACTAGGAGTCTAGAAGAGTTCAACGTTTGAGGAGAATGGAGAGGAGAACTTCACAGAAATCTTCAGGAAGTGGTAAAAACATGACTGAAAAGAAAGTTAAAACTATTTGTTTCAGAAATTACCATGTCCACTATTTGTACGTGTACTTTTCAACTGATGGTCAGTGGAAATAATTCATTAAGGCTACATTCATGGTCTTAAATCTCGCATTTTAGTGTGAACAGTGGTCCTTCTGTAGTGAGAATACCACAATAATGAATATGTGCACTGATGCCCCTTGTCAGACATGATGTTATTCTGAAGACCTGTTTTTCGTAGACCAGCTCTCCGATGACGATTCGGATGCCATGGTCGATGATCCAAACGATGCAGACTTTGTCCCACGTGCTACACGCCGCTCTGCAAGGATCCCCTTGCGGATCCAGAGGAGCCATGACAGCCACAGTGGGACGGGCCAGCACAGCTCCAGCTCCAGCGTCACCCCCTCCACCCCTCCGAGGCCCCACTCTGTGCAGGCCCCGAGGCCGAGGCCCTCTCCCCTTCCGGCGCAGGGTGTGCCACGGCAGCACTCCGCTATGCGCTGTGCCAACTGCTGCATCCCTCTGCAGAGGGGCCAGACGGCATACCAGCGCAAGGGCATGCCCCAGCTCTTCTGCTCGTCTGACTGCCTCTCTGCCTTCGCCATGAGACCCCCCAGGAAGAAACCCTGCGCATACTGCAAAAAGTAAGCACCCCCGCTTTGCAAAGCCGAACCCCAATCTTTTACATACACGTGGGAAGCTTTTTGTCACCTGTTCCGCTGACAGGTGATGTCATTTTGTCTATGCAGGGACATCGGGAGTTTAAAGGAGACCGTGTTTGCCCAGAACGGGCCGTCCAGCTCTTTTCAAGAGTTTTGTAACAACACTTGCCTTTCTTTATATGAGGCCCAGTGTGAGAAAAGTGCTCTGATGATTACCGACCCGGTCGGTTTGAAGTGCAGCATTTGCCACAAAGTGGGTAAGGTAAGAGTGGGCTGTGGAGAAACGGTTCTGTCTGTTTGGGACTTTACAGCCTTTCTCTAAACTGAATGCTTCCATATGTTGCATCTGCTTAGTGGGAGGAGCTGGGTGAGGAATTCCCTAAATCACCAAATCATTTTAATTTCCCAACACAAGTTTAATTACAGCGCAGTTTGCGTTGTGGGCCTGGATTCTAGTATAAGCTAGTTTCCAGCTTTTGGAGTGAACTGTGCACCAACACAGTGGTGAGTTGGTCCAGGTCCACTTTGCTGGTGATGTCATCACCTATTGATTCTGTCAGTTTGAATGTCACGGGACTTGTCCCTGCTAAGGCGCAGGTTTGCATATTGTAAAGATGTGGGAGGCGGTTGTGGCTTCGTTGGGCCGAGACCTGCAGAGTTAATGAATGTGCAGCCAGACGTTGCATTTGCTTTGACTTGGCGCTAGTGTTATTTGTGCTCTTTACATTTCACTCATTCAGATGTAAATAATTTGTTTATTCCAAGAACATGGTTCAGATTGAACCTTTTATTTCTTTACCCTTCTCCCACCATCTGCTAGTCATTATGGCATCTGTACAATAAAAGTTATTACAAATAAGTAAGCACTTTTTAATGCCAAGTTGTGAAAAACCACACAGTGATATAATTGTGGTATACATTGTTAAAGAGCAGGCTCTCTGCATTCATCTTTGACTCGTTTATGTCCGTGTTTCGTGTCCTAATGGTGTTGAAGACAAAGCGCCAAAATTCCACTGATCAGTGTTTCGGATGCTGGCGAGTCAATGACGTCGTGTCCAGGTTGTCTCTAGCCGTTTGTGCATTTGCTCCAGGTTTTCCAGGCCAAAGGCTGGCAAGGTGGCTGGTTAAATCGTGAGATCTGGCACTGTTATGTTTGTGACTGAAACTAAACTGGCGATAACGCGTGATTGCAGTTGACAGCATGCTGTGGTCTGCAGATCCTTCACGAGGTGAGCAGCGGGAACATGGTGCATCACCTCTGCAGCGATGCCTGCTTTGGCCATTTCCGGGCGACCAAGGGCCTGAAGACAAGCTGCTGTGACAACTGTGGGCTCTACATCTACGCCAAGACGACGCGAGTGGAGTACCTGCTGCACGAGGGCCAGCAGAGGCGCTTCTGCAACAGCATGTGTCTGGCCCACTTCAAGAAGGTGAGTGGTGTGTGCGGTGGTTAATGCCCCAGCCTTCTCACGTGTGAGTTCACTCAAGTCACATGGTACTGTTGAGCATGCACTCTGGAGTGTTTGCTAAAGGGTTTTCGTCTTCAAATATTTGAAACTTTTTTTTTTTTTAACACACGCTCTTTTCTTGACTATATATGAAATTATGATAGCATTTATTTGAATGTATTGTTAATTTGATATTTTGGCATTTTTCAGTAGGACTTTGTTAGTATTAGCAAAATTATTGGTTTATTTTGATAAATGGAGACATTCTCTCACGTGGCATTATGGGTGTATGATGGTGGCTGTTATCAGTATGTGTTTGTTATAACTTATGTGGTCTGTTAGTTCTTCACTTGGGTCACTTTATTGTACTGTGAACCTTTTCTTCAGTGATGTGCCTTTAATGTATTGTGATTTAAGGCCTTTTTTGTATTTTGATGTTCAAACTACAGAATTAAACCATTGGTCAGGTTTCATATGTGTGACAGATTTTGGACTGTAAGTTTGCTTGGTTAAGATTTTGGCACTTTTCCTGTTTGAAGGCAGCAAGTGTCTTCCCAGTAACCTCCCTGACTGACATCTTGTTCCTTCACCTTTTCAGAACAACACCAAAATCGTCCCGTGCCAGTGGTGCAAGACCTTGTGCAAGAACTTTGACATGCTCTCCAGCGGAGACCACCATGGCAAGATGATGCTCTTCTGCTCCGTCTGCTGCATCACCTCCCACAAAGTGAAGTCCTCTGGAGATGCAGGTAGCGGCTGCTCTGTGGGCTGCTCTGTGGGCTGCTCTGTGGGCTGCCACCCTGGCTTTGACCGTGAACACTTCTCATGTGGACGTGTCTTCTTCCCCAGCTTCTGCGAGGCCATGCAGCCTGTGCCGGAGAGCGCTGTCTGAGCCTGCATATTACTACAAGGCCAACAAAGTCACGTACCAGTTCTGTAGCCCCAGCTGCTGGGCCACTTTTCAGGTAGGAAAGCCCAGTCATCACTGAGGAGCAGAACTAATTATGGTATAGTCATAAAAAAAAACAACAAGTGAGCTTTTCCAGATTAGCCTGAGCATCATACAATAAATTATTTTCATATGCACATGGTAGTACTGAAAAGTTGTAAAGTTAGCTGTGTGTCTAAGCTGTTACAGCTCCTTGCCTTGAGAAACCATGAACTTTTTTGTACTAGATTATAGATGTTTCTTTTCCTCCACTTGTACACACTTCACCAAGAGGTTAATCAACAAATGATCATGTCACCATATCAGGATTAGGGTAGACCTGTGTGTAATCTACGTGCTTGTAGCCAAGATGTACGTAATCCAAAACGGGAGCTTTCCATTACGATGCTGGTGTTTGTCATTCCACACCTGCAGTGAAGGCATGAGTCTCCTGCTCGCATGTGACCAGGCTGGGGCTGTGCTGAGATGCTTACTGTTAGCAAGCACTGCTGAAGCCCTGGGCCACAGACAGCACACACACATCCCTTTCTCTTATGGCCCTTACACAAACATATTGCTTTACTTTGAAATCTTCATCAAGTAACAGAGGCACTGTGGGAGGTAAAGTTTATAGGAACTTTAAAAGGGATTGATACAAAAAAATGAATACAGTATTTACGTTGTGATGTACCGTCTTTGGCTGTAGGAACCTGTAAAGTGTAAGAATGCTTGTTAAAAAGCACACATTAAATCGTTGCAAAGGAGCCCATTAAAATGTATCGTAAAGCCTTTTTTGTGTGTTTTAACACATGGATTCTTTGTGTGTGTGTGTGTCAGTGTGGGGGGCACTGAGTTGACTGGTACTTCTATTTCCTTGCCTGTTCAGAAAAACAGCCCTGATGGTGACATTCATTTAAACTGCCACTCCTGTCACAATATGTTCAGTGGGAAACCAGAGATTTTAGACTGGCAGGTAAGACAGTCGCTTGTCAGTCCTTTAACTTTGAAGTGTAAAATGTGTATCGGAGAGTGTGTGATGTGCAGGTGTCTGTTGATGGTGGGTCACAATGTTTTGGTCATAAAGAGACACTGACTACAGTAGTACTATTTTAGAGGGCATGTGAGCAGACAGAGTCTATAGCTGTGGAACGGTCACTTTTGAAGCTACGTTCCTTTTATGATGGTCACACACTTAGGTTACAGAGGGTTGTAAAAAATGCACCTGAGGGTGCCTGAGTTGCGTCAATAAAATTACTTTTTGTAACTTGTTTTCTTGGGCTATGCAGTGACAGTTTTCATGCAGCTGGACAGAATGTGGTTTGCAGAGGATAATGAAATGTGTACATTTTTTATAATTATGCATGTGCAAAAACCTTCACAAATTTAGCATTCATAATGCAGGAAATTCTTGCTCTTCATGTACCATTTTAGTAATTTTGTAACTGCTGTGTTTTCCAGTAAAAAAATATATAACTATAGATGCACTCTATAATACAATGAAATGTTACGTTATGCTCATATTAGCTCATTTAGACTGGGCTGTTTTAAGATTTTTATATGGGGAAAAAAGTGGTTATACTACAAGTTATATTATAAACCAGAGACTCAAGACTTTGCTCACACAAAATGTCATTGTTAGCTGCTGACAGAGAATCAAAACTATTTACAGTTAACCAATGTTAAATTGCTCGTTTAATCTCTGTGATGACCGTAATATACTTTAACATGCTGACAAACGTTTTCTTTGGTGACACGACTGATCACAAATTAGCCCCAGTCAGATACATCTATATTTCCGTACATACACAGTATGAATGAATAGACACATGCTGTCCTACAATGTAAAAATGTCTTTTTTCTGAAGAGTTTAAAATAATACACCAAAATAATATTGTAAAAATATGAAGAGAACCACCTTAGGGAACCACATTTAAGACTGGATTATTGAATTTTTTTTTTTTTTTAAGATAAAAATAGTGGCACATCTAAAAGGCAGGGTAAGAGTTTAGAAATTAAACATTTTTTCATTAAAGCTTAATATGTTTTAATGTAACAATCTGTGTGCTGGAACTAGGTTCATTTATCACAAATCTTGGTAGTACCTATGACTATCTTTTATTCAATTAATGGGCTGATAGCTCAAATTAACGGTAGTGATATACAGTATTGCATTACTGTTGTCTGAACGGTATGATAGGGTGACTTAACATACAACTCTCAAAAATGTATCATTTAGCATTCAAGGAAATAATAAAATTGAGTTTTATGTTTATTTTAATATAAAAGTTCCAAACAGTAAATTGAAATAATACATACCCTGTATAAACTTAAGAATCTCTTGACCTCCCCATTAGGGGTCCACATCGGTTCGATATTTATCGACTATATCGATGCTTCCTAGCCAATACGGGAATTGGTACAAATCTCGTGTTGTCCGATTGATCTGAATTGGCCATTTCATTAATAACCGGAATGCAAAAAATCTGATTTTTTTCATGGGTTAACAAACTCAGCAACGGCGAACCGTATCGCAATGCCTAAATGTACCTTCTGGCATTTGCTAATAAAACTTTGGGAAAATGTATAA
>JABJVR010000033.1:1271868-1287143 GCA_025773905.1 Chitala chitala | reverse complement strand
GCCCCCCCGAGCCCGCCACCCCCCTCCCGAGAGCGCCCGCGAGCGAGAGAGAGAGAGAGAGAGAGAGAGAGAGAGAGAGAGAGAGAGAGAGAGATCAAATCAGCTGGCAGACAGACTGGAATAGAGAGAGAGAGGCCGAAGATCAGCTGGAAGTCCAGACAGATAGGAAAGGAAAGGCTGCAGGCTCAGGTCCTTATATGGAGTGTATATGCAATTTAAAGACTGTAATATTTTGTCACATGGTAAATTGTGATGCCCCCCACCCAATAACAAACTCATTCCTATGCCCCTGGAAGTATCTGTTACTAGTGATCAGGACCCAGTGATTCTCTAAGGAAAATATTGTTTATTTTAAAACAATGAAGATCATCACTTCAGTGATTTCAGATACAAAGAGTAAAAAAAGTTGATAGTTTTTGCAGTACATGGACATAGGACATAGGAGACAGGCACGTTACTTACATTAGGACAGGAGACAGGCATGTTACAGCTCCTTAGAATCTCATAGATAAATGCATTATTGAATGGCCACCTTTGAATATTTCTTGAAACGTAGTCTAAAAGTTTAGTTCCAAAGTAGAGCTCCTTCAGAGACAAGCTGGTTCACATGGGTGGAACCTATATAGCACACAATTTGGCTTCTTTTCTGCTAGTGGGTTCCAGCCATGTTGTTCAGAATGAAGACCATATGTTGGACCACCACCTCTGTAAACAGCAGAATTGTCTTTAGTCAATTAGAAATGAAATCCTTTGCAGACAGTGAACAAATGAAGCCAACTGTGCATAGTTGCACAAAAAGACCAGGCTATCAGATCTTCAGGTCATCTTGCCGGGTCTTATTATTGCTCTGCTTGCTTGAGCGACTGGGTCGCCTCTGGTTCTCTACTGGAGAGCCAGGCACCGAACTGGAGCTCTTCTTGCCCTTTGGGTCATTGTCCTCGGGTTTGCTGTTCCTCTCCATGACCAGGTTGTCCCTGTTCTGCTTGTAAGCCACCTTACTGTTATAAGGGTGGTATGCAGAGTCTGGCTCGGTCAGCGGGGTGAGGCTGTACCTGGAACCGGTCTGAAATGGCCCAGGTGTAGTGTGAGGAGCAGGGAAGTAATTGTAGCTGGGAACAAAAGGTATGACGGCCTCACTTGGGGCCTTGGAGCCTGCCTCGGACACCAGCTCAGTTTGCCGGTAACTAAGACCCTGACGGCACTTGGTAAAGCCCAAGTGGTACATCTCTATCAAGTTGAGGAACAGCGAGACGCACGCCACTGCTAGCATGAAAAGGATAAAGATGGTCTTCTCTGTGGGCCGTGAGATGTAGCAGTTCACTATATTGGGGCATGGCAGTCTGTTGCATGTGTAGAGGGGCTTCAGCTGAAATCCATACAGAAAGTACTGGGCAACAATGAAGGCCACCTCAAAGAGGGTTTTAAAAATTATGTTAAAGACATAAGTGCGAAGAAGGACGCCCTGCAGGCGAATGTGGCCTTGATCGTCCCGTACGGGCGTCTTCTTGGCCTTGCCTTCCTCGAGCAGGGGCTGCTTGTCTCCTTGCTGTGCTAGCTCAGCGAGCTCCTTGTCTCGCTGTTTCTGCTTCTCCTCCATGCGCACCAGGTGCAGGATGTGACCCAGGTAGATGAGCGTTGGCGTGGAGACAAAGATGATCTGCAGCACCCAGAAGCGGATATGTGAGATGGGGAAGGTCTTGTCATAGCAGACGTTCTGACAGCCAGGCTGCTTGGTGTCACAGGTGAAGCCAGATTGCTCGTCTCCCCACACCTTTTCAGCTGCTGTCCCCAGGACCAGGATGCGGAAGATGAAGAGCACGGTCAGCCACACTTTGCCTACCACGGTGGAGTGCTCCTGGGCATTCTCCAGCAGCTTTCCCAATAGATTCCAGTCTCCCATTTTTGCTCAGTCCTGTAAAGAAAAACAACCCAAAGCTGAATTTTTATTTGCTTTTTATTTTTGTATATTAAAGGTTTTTATCTGAAGGCAATGTAATGACAAATGCAGTGGGCGGTGGCGTTTTTGTATAAAATGACAAAATCATCAAATCAACCAATAGTTTGAAGTGGGTGACACTAATGGGTAACTTAAGTTGTCCATCACTCAAACCTCATAATTACTAATGGCATTGATTACTTCCTCATCAGTCATTGTCATGTGCATAGTTCTGCTGAACTTCATGTGATATATACCCCATCTGTGTGATGAGTACAGTTCTGTGAAAGACTAGTGTTTGGTTTTACTGGGTTTTAAAATTAATAAAAATAAATCATGGTTTTGTTATGTTTTTCTTTGGTTTCAAGAATGCCTTCTTGGAGGAAGGTATTGTGTAATTTTTTTATTTTAATTTTTGTATTCTTAAAATCTGGCTATATTGATATGTTTAAGATGCTGTCTGGGAAACTGGACTTTAAAAGCACAATTATCTGGATTATTATTATTATTATTATATATGTTGTGTTAAGATCTCCAAAATACAAACACGAAAAGAATAAAGTGCTTATATTGTAATTATTATCCATTTCTAGATATTGTACATATATATACATATTTACAGGTTTTGAGCAATTTGATATTTTTACAAAGAATTCATTCATTCATCTTTTATACCAGAGAACCTGAAGAAAATCCACCAAGCACAGGGAGAACATGCAAACTCCATGCAAACAGACCCAAGGCAGGAATTGAGCCCCAGGCCTGGTGGTGTGAGGCGACAGTGTTAGCCACCACGCCCCTTTTATAAAGAGTTTTATATTTTAAAATGGATAATCTAGGTTACAAGAAAAGTACTGTCATATTTTGTATGAAAGTCATGCCAGACCACATGAAAATTTGAGTTTCAAAATTAAGCATCTACCCACACAATCTCACAAGTGACTTTAAGTCCAGCTAAATGGTTGCATTTGTAGCAGAAATGAATTTCTTTTTGATAAACTTTCACATCTGTCAATATCAATAACACAACATCCTACAATACTGAACAAACCTGTAATACAGGAAATGTGCAATTTAACATGCTCAGATGATCAAATTGCTGTATAAGATGATGTTCAAATCAAAGCGTGTTCATAATTAACAATCTGGTAAACAGGGTGTACTGCTGTCATACTCGTTCTTCCTGGAAGGAACATTCATTCTCCTCTATCTCGTTACTAAGGGAACCACATCCATAACAGTGTCTAGAGGAGCAGCTGACGAGCCTCTGTGCTACACAATATTTCACTTAATCATAAGGAGACATACAGTATTTCCCCCATGATGTGTAACAAACAAAATGGAGAATTAATATGAAACTGGCTGTTGCATTTTGACAGAATTATTATGAAGTTTTAGTGAAATCTGTTTTGATTTTGAGAACATAATGTTTAATTACAGTATATTACACTTTCTAAGTTTCTATCCACTAACTTGTGGTTTTCTTTTACCTGCCATTTGGGCCTTTATTCTTTGTTTAGTGTCTCTAAATCACTCTATTTAATTGCAATATTATTTTTTATGTATTACTATCACCAAAAATGGTTTAACATTTATTCTAAATGAAATACTTACTTAATATTTAGTGTCCTGCCTTAAGTCAGATACAGACCAGTATGGGAAATACTATTCACCAAAGCACTATAAAATGCATTTTGGTCTGGCTATACAAACCCAGTGGGTGTGTTTATGGTAGCTTCAAGGGCATGCCTGGCACATCTGGGCAGTTTGTCATTACGTAGAGTAAACTACTAGAAAACACATGCTGTCCAAAACATCTTTGACCTCATTTGCTGATATAAGGAAACCAAAAACCTGACTGGGGAAGGGAATGGGCCAAAAGGCTTGGACAGGTTGTAGTTTAGGTAAAGCTTTTGAAGGATAAAGGATGTCGAATAAAACCCCAGACCACCTCATGAGGTCCCCTTTGGATTTGTGAAGACCTATTGCCTGTAGCTTTTCCAAGGAACTTACAAACTGGTGAGGTTACTTACCCACAGCTGAGAGGGAGAAATGTTAGACAGGGCTATTAGACAGGGGAGAGTGATCACTGAACAGCTTTAGTCCTATGGAGTGCCAGGGAGAGTACAGCCCCACTAAGAGTAAATCCTGTTACACACCCTGTGCTGCCTGCATATACCCAGCACTAAGCGCTGCTACTCTTCCTCACCACACACTGGACATTTTCCATGGCTGCTGCAAAGGGTTCCAGAAGATTTCCATTCACATAAATTCATAAAATAAAATTTAATAGTGTTGTTCATCCCATATTAGCCTTAAATTGTTTCTTTTATAAGATTAAATATACAAAACATTCGTCTTAACTTCTCATTTGTAAATGAATCATCGGCACTCTGGTGGCGCTACAGAAAACAGCATTCAGACTCATCTGTGTATTACGCTTTGTTAGTAAACAGCCATGTAAAGGGAAGCAGAGACTCGCTCTCAGGATTGTATTTGGTTTGTTAACAAATAAGTTCTGTCTAAGTCAGTCTCACATGAGCCAGTATGGAACTGCTTTTTATTCCTGCACTGGAAGTTGAGATCGTGTAAGGCTACCTCTTATGTTTATGCACTGGAGACTGGAAATTTACCTGATGCAAAACATCAAATAACCTGCATTATAATAATAATAATAATTATTATTATTATTTTCTCCTTGCACTTTATTACCATGCTGTGTTTTCATTCATAAATGTGGGAATTAAAAATTAAATACACCAGCCTCTGGTCATGGATAGCATGTTTGTTTATGATTCTATTGAGGACAATAAATTAAATAGTTTAATTATTCAATTTAGTTGTCGTTGTCATTAAATGTTATAATATTATGCACCATATACAACATATTACATATTATGTATATATATATATATATATATATATATATATACAGTATGTTGCATAATATTATAATATGTAATGACATACTTCCTTATATATATATATATAAATGAAAGAGGAGTCC
Organism: Chitala chitala; assembly: GCA_025773905.1. Lineage (NCBI taxonomy): Eukaryota > Metazoa > Chordata > Actinopteri > Osteoglossiformes > Notopteridae > Chitala > Chitala chitala. The sequence goes on along the minus strand of JABJVR010000033.1, from coordinate 1,282,200 downwards.
ACAGTAAAAACTCGAATAATTATAAATTTGGGAAAATAAATCTTAATATTTAAACATTTATTATTATTATTATTATTATTATTATTATTATTACATAATGTATAGAAATGTTATTTTGGTATGAATGTTATAAAATGTTATTAAACTATTAGTAAGTTCTGTACTCAAAATTGAGGTGTCTAGATTTAAAAATAAAGATATAAAAGATATATTGTTTTAAAGTTGTATGCTCTGCTATTGGACAGTTCCTAATTTTCCTATGAACCCCTATATAACAAAATACACTGAAGAACAATTTCCAAATAAAAGTATATTCTTGTTTTGGTGACCTTCTATGCACTTGTATGACAGTTAGATGTTAGAGAGCCTAGAAGCTGAAATTAGATGGAATCCAGCAGGCTCACCTTCCATGGGACAGAGATCCTGTAAAAGCTGTTAGTAGTGAAGTTTGAGTGTCGGACCATGAGACCCACCTGATCAATGCGTTCATCTCCAGCAGAGACACTGTTTTCTGTAGTGTTGCTTCCACGTAGGTCAGTGTTGTTGGCCACAGAGGAGACCTGCTCCCCAAGCTGAGGCCATATCCTGGAACAGAAGTGGAGCTACAGCCCCAATTCAGGTTTTACAGCTCTCATCTGATTTTGAAAAACTCTTCTTGCGTATCCAAATTTAGGCTCAAATTCTAGTACAAAGTCTTCCTTTAACTATGCCTCAGGTTTAGTCCTCAGTTAACTTTGTCTAGATAAGCGCACCCAGTGTGAACACATCGACTACCACTAGCTTCTTATTTCTCCACACATACTGAGTGACAGCTGCATTGTCCAATGAGGTTGTTTCAGTTCAACACCAGTGCCCTTCTAAATATAATTCATTTGAAGGAGGGAGCCTTGCTATCACAAAGGGGATAACTTGGAATTTGACTGAGTGGAAGCTGTAACGTTACTGAAAGGCAGCTTGATTGTTTTGAATGCAGTCAGACCAAATATGTCTCTTTAGGAATAAAAACAGATGGATAATTAGCCACCAGTCACAGAATTGTACTAGACTATGAAGTGTCACATGCTCCTCTGAACTGCTGACAGTCTAACGCTGGAATCTGATTCTCTGGTGACCTTTCAGTACAGAGCAGAACACTGAACCAGAAAGATGACACGTATGCTGTATCGCATGTTACATTATGACTGTTTATATTGATAACGATAAAACAAAATTGTTACTAATTAAAGTAATAAATTGTGTATTTTTGATTTTTATGTGGCAACCAGTTTATATTTGAAACATTTCTAATTTGTACATCATTAAGACAATGTATTTAAGGTTTACACATTTTAAGGCAAGGTAGAATTGAACATATAATTTTATTCTCGTATTATTTCATAATAAATCATAAAAGTAGAATATTTATGACAATTAAAAAAGTTGTTTAAGGAATGTAAAATGTACTTTTGTTTTTAAAACACTGTGTGAAAACACAAACAGCTGTACTATGTGGTGTGTAGTTTAGCTTCAGTAATGAAGACAGAATAAATCAGAGGCATGTCATACTTAAACTTTTTATCTGATGCCAGATCATCCTCTCAGTCTCCAGTGTTTCGCATTTGGCTCCAACCATCTTCTATAAATGGTTGTGACAAGGTATGTGTGTTTCTGCCTTAAAAAGGGTTCAGTTCTTGGAGTTCTCCCTGTAAGCTGGACCAGGCACCAGCTGCCAAAGCCCTAGTATTTTAGGGTGTCAGGGTCTGACACCTCCTAAGGCTGGGGTCATTGGCAGGATGGAAGCGTTAATGATTTATGCAAGTTGACCTTTCAGTATAAAGGCACTTCAACACACGCGCACACACGCACGCACACACGCACGCACACACAAATATATATAATTGTTATGTAAATATGTTGCATGGCTCTACTCAACGGTGACTAACAAAGGGTATACACACCTTTGGCAAGTAACCACAAACTCTTTATAAGATATAATACATGTGTGACTGAAAATTAAATGTGGTCATTTACATGTCTGCTTAAATTACAAAATTATTAAATTTACAAACCATTGACTAAATTGATATATTATCTAGACGGATCCTGTCTCAGATTTTCAGTGTTGTAAAATCTTAATTAAAAATGATTATTATAATATTATGCTGTTATTAATAAAAATTATTAGAGCGTTATGGGAAAACATGAACAAAGACGCAGCAGCCTTTCACCTGTCAATGTCCTAACATAAATATTACTACCAGTGGCCAATCTGAGTTTTTATTTAAATGTTAAAAGTGCCACCTTGTGGTTAGAAAAAGAGTTAGGAACCACCGACACCATTGTGTTTTGGACGTCATTTTTTACCAGCAGAATTCCATGTTTAACATAAGAAAAATTATTGCTTTGCCTGTGTTAAATATTCTGACATATACAGTTCATTTGGTTGCTAAGATACAACAGATTCTTGAATATTTCAAACCGTAAGCTTTATAAGCCCTATAATATTTACAGAATATAGTAAAATGTGTTAATATTTCTTTCAATGATTTTGGCTTATTATTTAATTCCATACAATGTCAGATCAATGTTTCAATGAAAATGTACATTTGTTCCAAACACTGTTCGATGTACAATGTTTGACAAACACCAATAACAGCCAGAAAAGTGCACAACAAAATCCTTTACAGATCATGCTTTTTTTTTAATTTAATTTTTTCTAATGTCTTACAAAACTTACAAAAGTTGTTTGTAGACATTAGAAAATTCTGTTGTAAGTGTGAACACCTTAAGCCTGATGACCATGTGACTGATCCATTCGTTTGTCTCCACGTGGCCTTGGGGTATTCACTTTCTGCCCTAAAGAGACCCTCTTTAGTGCCCTCTTGTCCTCTCTGGTGCCGAACCAGACTACAGCTGTCCAAGTGTCTATTATTTTGGGTTGAGGAGTTCTGACACCTCCAAAGGCCATGTTGTCAACAGTCTGAAAATATGAGCAAAATCTAAAGTGCTTTAATACACAGATAAGATTTTTTTTTTTCCAGATATCACTCTCAGCTCTGCAAAACCTTATTTTTTACATAATTAGACCTACATTACATTCTTCATTTTTCTTATTTTTTCACACCAGTCTTTTAGGTGTACAACTGTAATTAAAAGATTTTTAATATATTTTTAAAGCATTAACATATTCAGTTCTTTTATTAAATTTGATTTTTTTTTCATTATTTTATAAATATGAACACATTCTTTTGAAATGCTTGGTTTGATGGGTCAGTTCTTTTTCCCTTTTGTAAAGCCGGTGTTTTATGCTATGGACACTTTTGGCAATCTGGTAAAGCTTGTAACTTTCTCGTAATAATGTTTTTAAATGGATGCAATAAAATTCATAAAATTACAAAGGACAAAGGAAATTATAATGATATGTAGTTATCAAACATTTTCTTTGACATTTATTTTTAATACACAGTGCGTGGCCAAAAGAGAACATCATGTAGTGCCTCTGGGGCAGTGTTATTAGCTGGGATGGCTTCAGCTGGTCTGCTCTGGGCTCAGCAACGTTATGCGATAAATAAAATGAAGTCAGCTGAGTATCTGAATCCACTGAGCGGCCAGGGTCTCCCATCGGATTTTCTCTTCCCTGATGACACGGGCACATTCCAGGGCAAGAATCATCAGGCTAAAATTGTGAAATGGGTTCAAGGAGCACGAGGAATCACTTACACACATGAACTGGCCACCACAGACTCCTGACCTTTACCTCCTTTAGGATGTGCTGGAGAAGACTTTAATGAGTGGTTCAATTCTTTAATCATCACTCAAGATCTTGGTGAAAAATGAATGCAGATGTGGATGAAAATAAACGCTGAGATGTTGCATAAGCTCATCAAAACAAAGCCACAACGTGTGTGAAATGATGAAAGCTAAAGTTGCACGTCAGTGTGTAGCTTGTGTTTTGGCCAGGTAGTGTGTGCTTCTTTATTAATGCCTTCATTAACAAGATAATTATTTGTTACTGACATTCATTTCCCATCCAAGTTCATGACTCCCAAAATCGATCTGTGGAACCCTTGGATGTCTACAGACCCCAGGATAGGAAACCCTGGTCAAACAGATGTTACAGACATGTATGATGTCTAAAGGGACATTCTGCGATTGTGTTAACAAAGCCAGAGTTTTACTGGAGTGGAAATTTCATCATAAGGCTGCAAAATGTATCCGATTTGTTATTTCCATTGTTACATTCATATGTAATAAACACCTTTTTGTAACAATTATGAAAAAAATACAGCAAAGAAACTGATATTTTTTTCTAATGTATTTTCACAATCAATATATGCACTTCATTCTTTTCATGTTTGTATTTTGAAGATCTTAGCACAACATAACTGACGTATTATAATAATAATAATAATAAAAAGATATGTTTTACTTCCATTTAAACTTGTTCACATAACCATCCATTATTGTACTTATATGTCATAAACTTGGATGTCAAAGTAATGGCGGAGAACATGACACGGTTTACATGGTGAGAACATTTTTTTATATATATATACTGTAACATTATTACAGGAAGGCAGACTGTGTAATATTGTATTTCATTTAGACGTACATGTTTACATGCACTATTCCAGGTAATTATTTGACATCCAAGTTGAAGACATAAACAATCAACAACATACTGAGCAAAACACTATTTTGTTTCAAAATTAAACAGAAATTCAACAAACACAAGCATTTTCTCTAACACACACAAATGTAATGTTCTAGGACTTAACTCTTTTTTAAAGAGGTGACAAATAGAGATTATGTAAACTGAGTTCTCAAGCTTAAAAAGTAAAACAAGTCAAATTAAGATGAAATACCTGACTTTTCTTCTTATAGGTTAAAGCCTGATATTGTTATTTGAACATGAATATAGTAGTGGATTAGCTGGAGATGAAAAGTGGCAATAAACCTGAGTTGCTTATGGATGAGAAGAGAAATGCACAAATGACAGTGTTTATTTAGATAGGTGTTCTATAGCTTCTTGTGCACGCCTCTTGAAGAAACCTTAGTTCCACTTGATCCAACACTTTCGCTGTTTCTATGCTCTGCCTTTATCACTGGATAATAGAATTTGCCCAATAATTGACATGCATAATGTTCAGCAGTGCCACATACACAGCCACAATTATTGAATTGTTCAGCTGAAACATTTCATACCTTATGGTTTATGGTGACTCAGCTCTTCTGTTGAACATCCCTGAGAAATTGTCCTTTGCACTACAACTCTGTTGGATTTTCATGAAAACGGGAACTGTTTCTGAAGTTAAAATTTATTTGTGTATCTTGTGATAACTTAGTCTATGATCCAGTCTTGTGAAAAAATCCATGTGTACTGTCAGAATCCCACAGTCAGTAAACAACATGAGTGTGAAGTTATTGGTGTTTTCAGCTCAGCTATTGACAAATGGGGGTTAAATCTGGTTAGTATGATGCACTGGTGCTCTAGCATTAGAAGAGCTTCTGAGAGATCCACGCTCCCATGGGCGAGTCTTGAGTATCGTGGAAATGCCTACTGCAAGCTCTCCCTACCAGGAAAACTCCCTCAGCAATGTTGAGCAGAATGCAGACACCTGAAACAGCCAACATGAAGACTGTGAAGATGGTCTTCTCCGTGGGCCGGGAAACAAAGCAGTCCACTGTGTTAGGACATGGGTACGAGTCACACTTGACCAACCGGAACATCTTGTAACCTGGGTAGATCATATAGAAGATATACATGAAGGCAGCTTCGAAGAAGACACGGAAGAAGAGGCTGATCATATATGTCCACCAGAGAGCCCCGGCTATCTTGAATTTCTGGCTCTTAATCTGCTCCAGGTCTTTGGGGGCTCCACGGCCAGACATCTTGAGCACCTTCTTGTCGACATGGCGACGGTGCGCCACATGCATGGCCACAAAGAGTGCAGGAGTTGACACCAGGATCAGCTGCAGGGCCCACAGTCGGATGTGGGATATGGGGAAGAACTGGTCATAGCAGACGCTGTCACAGCCGGGCTGCTGGGTGTTGCAGGTAAAGCCTGCCTTCTCGTCACCCCACGCGCTCTCTGCCGCCACCACAAGGACGAGGATGCGGAAAATGAAAAGAACAGAGAGCCAGATGCGACCGATGCCTGTAGAGTGCCTATTTACACCGCTTATAACGGTGTAAAAGGACGCCCAATTCATTTTTGGTTCCAGGTCTGAAATAGAAAGGTTTGGCAAAGCATTGGTTTAGTAAATAATAGTAAAGTATCAATGTTGAAAAAACCTTGCAGTAACAATTAATCTGATAAGCAATCTTGTCAATTATCCGAACCATTAATTAATCTAAATTAAAGTAAGTAAATATAATTTCAAAACTGAGGTACTCTTCAGTCTTCTGCAACATTTGTTAACACTGAAGAATTGATCACATAATAACAAATAAAATCAATCACATACCAACAAATAAAATCAACCAATCTGACTCTCAGCATCATTCAAATATACATGAAGGCCAGAACCTGAATTGTAAAACACTATGTGAACTTCGGAGCAATCTTAGCCAACCTATACATTTCCGTCTTATCGATGTTAGTGTAATCTAACATGAGCAGAGGAAGTTACCAGGCTCTGCTGGAGGTGCAAGAGGCATAGGCAGCACCCAGACTGGAGAACAGCGCTGACCTGCTGCTGTTGCATTGATGTGGAACTTCACACACCAGAGCAGCAAGGCTTATGGCTGGGCGGCCACTTAAGAGCACAAGGCGATGGCTTGAAACCATCCAAAACAACGTGACTCCCGTTGGTAGAACCAATAGCAGGAGTATTTCTGCACAATGTGGCCAAAGGGGCGGAGGTTTATTGTGGCCAACTCGTTATATTACTGCAGTTCAGAGATATACCTAGTGGTCAAGTGATAAAACCTGCAATCCAACCATCACACTCCCATAAAGTCTCTTATCAAATGTATAACTAAAGACAGATATTGCTCATTTACGTTACTACAGTGTCATTTCCCCTCCAGAACTCAACGACTCAGTTATTGAGTAAAGTAACCGTTTATATCAACAAATCAGAGTGCACAGGCCAAACACTGGGTTGCTTCTGGAAAGAACAGAACCAGCCAAAATCTGATCAGTTATATAAATAAAGTGTAGGAGTTTTAAACAAAGCTGAACTTTGTTTGTACTGTACTTCTGAAGAGTAAACAAAGGCGTCATAGAAATTGCTGTGAAGCAGCAACTTGTAACTGCTGATTTTACAGATCAGATGCAGTCAATAGGAACCCCAGTGTTCAATAAAAAAAAGTCATTTACCTTCAGCTGAAGTGGTGCACAAACACGTCCAAAAGCGAGTCAGTATAGTAGGCTTCTTTTACTCAATGGCCCGGCTGACCAGAACACCACGCCTTTGAAAATTGCAAATGAATGCCCTGACACTAGCCTCTACCCTGCACTGTAGCAGTCATATGCTCTTATATAACTATTTACATACAATGGTGGCCTTCACTGGCCCCAACAAGACCCTTTAGAATTGAAATCAAACGCTACAATTTCCGCCCACCCTCGGGCCAAAGAAAGAATCTGTGTGGACGCATAAAAGCCCTCCTCTGTTTTGCATTGTGCTGGGATGAAAGGGGAAGTAAACGTTGTTTTTTGACGTAAGGAACAGCAAGAAAAGGCTGAGGGGAGACAGAATTTTGGGCTTTTACTGTTCTGTTAATGATGCCACAGCTAAATTCTGCTGCTGTACCTCTTTTGGGCTGAATTCTCTGTGCAGGAAATGCAACTTTAGCTGCATTAATGCAATTTCATTTGTGTCTTTAAAACCATGAAGATACCAACACTTTCACTCTTAAATCCTTCTGATAGTTTTGAAAGGCACACCTTTCTCTGTCAGATATTTAATTTATTTCATACTTATCAAGACTAATGTTTTTTCCAGTCAAGTGCTCAGTATAATTGTCTTACACAGTGGTCCCAAAAGATCAAGCCATGCTTAAAATGTGCTAAAGTTTTTTAAATTACATAAAATATCAAACCAAACAGCATTTATGTTAGAAAAAGATAAGCTTAAAGATACCTTTCAAGTAAACATTTCACAAAAAAGATACTGGTTAGATTTTAAATTATAAAAGAATAGACGTGCTATACAAAATTAAGAAAAAAATAATCAGACACTTAAATCCATTTTGGTTTTCAAGTGTAACGGAACATGATCATGGGTAATGTGATCTACACCTATTTTAACAACAGATGTGTGTCAGTTAGGGTAATTGACTGATACACCCTATATATATATACAAATGATACAAAAGAAAAGAGTATTTATTTATGAAAAAGGGGTTAAGCATTATTTGTTTGAACAAAGAAAGCAACTCCATTGGACAGATCAGCAAAAGACGTCTGACATCTTCAATTACAGTTTATGTGTCCAAATATTTTTCCAAACATTTATTCTACTAAACATAAAACACTATCATGTGATCTGTTGACATGTCTTTTATTTTTATTTATCCTGTTATACATAATGTTTTTTTTTCTCAGTATAATTCAATTACAGTAATATTTGTTTGTATTATATAGATACAAACTGTACAGGATCTTGGAAAAAGCTGGACAAAAAATAAACATGGAAGAATGATTTGTTAGTGCTCTGTTATGAAAAAACAAATACAGCACGTCTACCAGGAGATACATGTAATCTAATATGAATAAAATAATACACCCAACAACACTCTGTTTGAATGGAAACTAAATGCTATGCAATAATGTTCATTGACTTGGAGATTATAGCCTAGGACAATAAGCAAGTATTTTCTTGCTACTTTCAGAGACCTGTTAACAGAGGAGGGAGTGACAGAGCCCAACTAATGACGCACAGCGTGTTCAGAATCCAGTGTGGGCTGCTCATTGAGGTCCATGGGGTCAGATGGCTGACCTGGATTAGGTTGCTGTCTGTACGCGACGCCTGGCCTGCCTTCTGAAAGTGTAGACCCGTTTGAGTTCCACAGACACAGCTCGAAGCCACTGCACCGCGGCTGGCCTTTCCCAGTCCACTGGTCAACCTGCTCCTTGCCAGCAAGTTCAGTTTCCTGAAGAGACTTCAAAAGAAAAACTTTCAAATGCTTGTGCAAAGAATTATTTTTGCATGAAAAACAACTGCTGCACAAACCCTACAAATTGCACATAAAGTGTAAGGTTTCATGTCATATGACACAAATTCAAGTACCATAACACTGATCTTTTCTATATATACTGTATATGTCCTCTGCATGGAAGGCAAAAGGTTTTAAGATATGCAGGATTATATTTAGGCAACAGTAATTTAGAATATTGTGTTACTTCACTCTTAGTTTGTATTAACTTGTACTTTTTTCAACCAAGGCTACAACCCAAAGTCAAGCAATTTTTAACGAAGACAGACCTTGAAAAAGTTATTCATGCTTTATTCTCATGTCAAATTGAATATTGTAATGGACTTTATGTTGCTCTTGGTAATGCCTCTATTGTCCATCTACAGATGGTCCAAACTGCTGCAACAAGGTTTTTAATGAGAACACGCAAACGTGACCATATAACTCCAGTCTTAACGTCCCTTCATTGGCTCCTGGTGCAATTTAAAGGTGAAAATCCTACTGATAGTTTATAAAGGTTTGAACAATTTAGCACTGTCTTATAGTTCCGATCTTTTAAAACCTTATGAGTCAGTACGAGGTCCTAGGTCTAGTGAACAGCTCCTACTCATTCATTCATTTTCTTAACCGCTTAGTCCTGGTGAGGGTCGCGGGCTCCTACTCATTGTGCCTAATTTTAAGTTGAGGACTTGGGGTGAATGAGCATTCTTGATTCTTTCACCCAAATGTTGGAATGAGTTGTCCCTGTATATCAGACAGGCCCTGACCCTTTCTTTTTTCAAGACTCATTTATTGTGGTTTGAGGAGACACTGTTGTAATTCTTAATTTCTCCTTTGTTTTATTCATATCTTTCTTACTGTTTTCCAATTTAGGGGTGGACTTTATTCATTAAGGGTTTTATATATTATGCAGTGTATTTTATTTTCTTTTATTGTATGTTCTGTTTGTTTTGTTTCTGTGTATTTGTTGCCCTATACCAGGGGTGTCAAAGTACGGTCCTGGGGGGTCACAGTGGGTGCAGGTTTTTGTTTCAGCCAAACTCTGCTGTTAATTGATAATTTCAAATAACCATTATTGACTTTTTGTATAATTACTGTGTCAATCCAGAAGTGCACACAAGCGTAATAAATTTTTAAACAGAGTTTTAAAAGCATGAAAAAGACTTACAGACATCGCTTCGTATTTGTTAACATTTCTTGTTAATGAT
>JABJVR010000033.1:1259790-1271768 GCA_025773905.1 Chitala chitala | reverse complement strand
AGTAATTTGGTATAAATAACACAATTTAGTCCTCCTTTGCTCCTGGTGCTGAAGCTGCTCTCATTGGCCTTTGGTGTCCCTCTAACTCTCTTTTGCTATGAATGCATCAAAGATTACTGTAATTTTAACCTGTCTGTTAGAAAACTCTTATAAACTGGAAGAATAGATTTATCTGACTCATAAAGTAAACTTATTTCCTACTCAAATTGTGCTAAATCCTTAAATTTTCACCTGCAGCAATAATTTCTTATTTTAATCAAAAGCATAAATATAACTTGTTTTATTGTCTCCAAATAAATAAAAGTGAAACTGCAGAAATGTATAAATGTTTTTTTTTGAGACAAAGGTGAGACATTAAGATAAATGTCAGACTTTGTGACAGAATGACAATACATTGTGGTTAATTTTTAACCAGGTGAAAATAACTGACAGGATTACAAAGCCAATAAAACAGATTTTCTTTTTGGCCAGTGTATAGTGTAATAGTGCCACACACCAGGCTCTGTTTTTGCTAGATTAGTGGTCCAGTTTGTTAATCTTAGTTTTAAATATCTATCTGATGTCAGCCGGTATAAACTGTGGGGAATGACACTCGACAGAACTCATAGCTCATGTATAAGTAAACCGTAGTGTATGAGAAGGAAATCCATTCATCTGTACCTTGTGCCATGTGGTTAGAACTCTATTACATAATACAATCAGAATCTCTCACAATTTCCCAATCTCTACAACCTTTCATTTGTTGTTGTTGTTGTTATTATTATTATTATTATTAATAATAATAATAATAAATAATCATGTGATTTCAATTTAAAATCTACCTAATGGATAATATTCTCAGCCTGGCTAAGAGTGAACTTGAATGTTAAGTTATCTAGCATAGTCAAAATTGAACTTTTGGTATAATCTTAAAAAGATGAGATGTCCTTAGGGAAGACGTTCCACTTCGGTTTCAATGCTTACACTTATAAGGCCTGGCCTTACGGCTGCTTGGCAGTGGAAGGATGTGCACTCTAAGTACTGTACTCAGATCTGTCTTGCTCATCATTTAACAGCACTGGCATTCCATTAACGGAACGTGCCGGAGAAGCAGCAGATGCACTGCATGCTGGATGTGAGAGTGAGCATTATAAATAAACACACGCTAAATTCAGAGTGACCCAGACTGACGGGGCTTTTTTATTATTAAAAGGGACGAGCACAAACACTAGGAGACAAACGTGTTGGGAATTAATGACGTTGCATCTGCGGAAACAGTTTTGTCTTTATTTTTATACATAGTAAAGCTTACATGGATATTGTTGTTTAAAGCTGAAATGTCACCCTTTTTAAAGCAGCGTAAAGCTGCTCCATAGTTCTGTAGCTTCTTAGTGAACTGAACGCTTTGCTGCACTCGGTCACTACAATTCCGAAACGGAGAAAGTCATTTATTTGTAATCTGTCCAGTTCTTGTCCTTTGGGAGGTAATTACGAGTTGAATGTTTACTCTCTTCTAAAATGGTTTACACTGGTCTAAAACTATAAACAGAAAGGGCAAAACTTATCTAAGCATTTAAGTGCAATTAATCTTCTGCCTCTGTGGTTTGGGCTTCGTGCTCCCGCAAACTGTGTGTCTGCTCCATGAATAAAAAATGTTAAAAGTTGAACTTAGGTTATGACCAAGATTTAGTGATTTTTTTTTTTCTTTTACTGATGAAAGTTCAAGACGTTTTTGTTTTTTTTTTTGTGGATTGCTGAAAGCACCACAAAAGGAATATAATTCTTTCACTATAAGACCTATATATCAGAACAACAAAGTAATACCAGTTTTTTTTTTTTTTCAATTATTTAATAACCATGCTAGATTGTACTGTTAATTGGCAGAGCACACTTCAGGACAGTATTTCACATTCAAAACACTTTCACACTGTAGTGTTCTGTCCCAAATGAGTAAAAATGTTGGGTCACATACTGTTGAAATATATGCAGTAAAATGTGAAGGTATAAGCCAGCATGTATTTCAGCTCAGAGAACACAATACTCTCAGTGCTAATGTTGGGGCCTCATTTTAAGCACGGTTCTCTGTAGGAATTGTCTATACAGTCATTTTTAACTGGGTCCCAAAGGCTAAGAATCTTGTGGTTTTTTTCCGTGAAAGACATATACGTTACATATATTTAGTGTTCTCAGCTTAAACTTCTGTGCTTTTTGCATTCCTTTTTTGACCGGTTAGACAATATGTAATGTTACACAATGAAAATAAATATAAATAATATTCAACTAACTGTAAGGGAAAATTAATCATATGTTTATGTGAGGCTTAACACTGTTATTATTATACAGTGAATTCTTTTTTTACTTTACCTGGGTGCTTGTTCCCTTAAAGTAAGTTTACTTTGGATGGATTCTTAATGCTTAGAGATGAACAAATGGCTGTATTTAAACAGTTGTGGTGGTTGTAATTATATAATGATACTTTACTGGGGGGTGTCATGTTTTTATAAAAACTGAAAAGAACAAGCCAAGGCAGATTTCTACTTGATGTACAAAGACAATGATGAGGAATGCTGTGCAGTTTCTAGTGTCTCAGTCACACACAGTGAAAAGATCCCACCTTACAGATATCATTCTTCTGCAGTTTGTTGGTTCAGGCTTTCTTTTCATGTGTTAATTGATCACATTCTTCAAAGTGGCAGTGGTTTGTATTCATCACAGGAATGTGAATGGTTCTCCTAATTGCTAAGAAAGTGGCTAGAGGTATTAGAACTCAAACTACCCTCCACACCAGTTAAACTTTTTAGTACATTGCTGGGCTTTCTGTTAAATGGTGAATATCTGCGAATCATTGCTGTAGGTGAAAATGTAAGGGTTTACAACACTGAGTAGGAAGCATTTATTAAAAATGCATTCTGATCATACATTTACATTTATTATACCCCCTATGTACTTTAAACAAAATAACAGCAGTCAGATCTAATTTAACAAATGTGAAATGTATCAGATGAACAACATTTAAATGGATTAGTTAAATACATTTCAAGGTTGAAATAATGAACTACTGTACCAGTGACATTTCACATGAGTTTATGTGCAGTTTGTAAATTTTTGGTTCCATAATAAGATGCCTGTCAGGTAGTTTAACCTTCTCCTTTAAAGCCAGAACATGCACTGAACTTACCTTGTTTTCTTCCTTGGACACTTACAATTTTGACATTATTCACATTTGTAAAGGGAGATGCAAAGAGTAAACTGGAAAAGTCACTGACAAAAGAATGGCTTTCTGTACAAAACAATTACGTGAAATTTATTTGAACATGAAGGCTCTGCCCCAGTGTGATGATCATTACCGTAATAAGCAGACTGAAAAATCATTAAAGTATAATATGGCACTACATAAAGACAGACGTATAAAAATGCATGAACAGTTATCATAAAAAGAATACTAACTTTCACTCAAGCATGTAATTGAAACCACAGATGGTTCCATGTTTTAGTGCTGGTAAAGACTGCACCACTCAGAGCATGCACATTTCAGCCCTTAGTGCAGGCGAATTCCATTAAAGGAACACAGACATCTGAGGTTCTTCTAACAAAGAACAGAATTCTCCTTCCTTCCCTTTGGGCAATGGGGAGAAAAAGAAAGAAATGTTTCTATTTGTTTTAATAATGAAGCCCCAAACCATCCCAGAGATGGAATTTCACTGTCTGTAACAACAAAGTTGTCTTTTTAGCCATTGTTATGCAACTATGAACCAGAGAAAAGTTGACAAGATTCTACTTGACTCAACAGAGAAAATATTTCATATGAAGGGAATTACAGCAAAGTGGCTTTTATAAATGTACTTACTTATTTATCTAATGCAGCTACTTATTTTAGCACTGAAATTTAGGTAGCATATGTTGTATCTTCCAGTGATACATATCCTTATATACTAACCTTATTTTTGCTTTTGTGCTGTTACTCTGCTACTTGAGTTATAGATGTTGAAGTCCTTTGGTGTGTATGTGAATGGGGGGATAATTTTTTAAATAACCAGTTTTAATAATTTAAAAATGTCTCTTGAACTGCCAGCATATTAGGGTGTTACTCTAATAATCACACTGCCCCCAATTTGTCACCATATCTTTGAAAGATTATTTCTTTGTTGTGGCAGGCCACTGAAGAGGACATAGGAATAGAAATTTAAAACATGAAATTTGCAGCACAGCATTGTAATATGTTGCTTCATTTTTATTCCAGAATTGTGCTTTATTCAGGAGAAAAACTTTGTGTTTTCTCCAATGTATCCATCTTGTATGTTGTGCTGTGGGGTATTACAGTAAATGACTTTTGAGGTGTCCTTTCTAATGTTATGATATACTTTGAGAGAGCAGGCAGACATCTGTTTGACTATACTATTTAACATTTTTAAATTTTAATTAACTATGGGTCAAAAGGTATCTTGATTTAATAGTAAAGGAGAATAACACCACCGAATCACCTACAACCAGCATCTTCTGACACATGCTTCCATTCCATAGAAACTTCACTGAGAAAGTGTTTCTGGACAAAGTGTCTTGGAGCGTGAAATATAAACTTGTTGAAATTTGTGGAGCAGCAAGTTGTAAGCTGTGGGTCAACGTATTCTGGGTGGTATTTGTACGGTTGCCAGTAATTGCTTTACACAGACATGCAAAAGCTGAATCGTATATGTTCAAAACATTTTTCCTTACCTGCCCGGGAAATGCTGACTGCTTTAGTTCAGGAATGACATATCTGGGAGACACTGCCATTCATTAAGTGTTCCACAAAATAACTCTCCATGTGTCCGAGACTTCTCTGCTATCCTCTAAGGGCCCGTAGGTTCGTAGGAACATAAAACAATTTACTTACAATATGTTACAATCCTTTTACATTTTTCAAGAGCTTCCTCAGTTGAATGTACACATTGTTCAGCCTAACAGTGTCTTCCTTCTCTATTCCTGTCCTCCAGGGAGACGTGTGGACACCTTGAATAGACAATGTTAGGTTGTTGTAGAGGTCAGTGAGACTTGTCAAAAGCGTTTCATAATACATGTGCATCTGGTCCTGAGCAGTATTTATAACTCTGAATCATACTCTCAAATCAAAAAACTGCTCCTCCTGTTCTTGAAGACTTACCTTATGAATTGGATTCCTGTTTCACCTTCTCAGATCGCTCAGAACAGAAATGAAGAGAAACACTGGTAGTCACAGAACACAGGGGTACATGGGCGTTTATGGCAGCGCCAGCAGCACTGATTACACTAAAATACAGAGTATAGTTTTGGTAGGCTGATCCAAATCATATAACTATTTAGTCAGGATTTAAAGAAAGAAATTATATATTTTTAAATAGTTTCACATATCCTTGTTAATTCAGCTCATCACATCATTATTGGTCCTAAACTAACGAAATCCCTACTTTTACAGGTATGAACTTTAGAACAAATGTATATTTATACAAAATACCATACAGAAGATTAGATAAAATGTGAAATACTTTGTCTTTATGGTGTAATGTATCTCAGTAGGAGTCTTAACATACATGTTTAGTATGGATGCTCTTTGAATTTTTCTGCTGCTACTGTTTGTGTTATTTTACATGAAATATAAAAATGTGAAAACCTACCATGACACAAGTAAACACGTACAGAAACATAGTTATACATTTCGTTATAGAGCTGTTTTAGGATAATTTATCCAGCTGCAGAGAATCAGATATAGTAATCAGTTTGTATCAGCACACTTACTAGAAATGTCTATACCATCACACAGTATGGGATGTTTTCTGTGCAAGAGATTGTTGCTAAAGTTGGTATTGACCGGCAAAAGAGAGATCTCTTAATCATCGAGTGGAAGTCCCGTGTCCCAGTAAATCTGGGGGCAGTTTCCATCCGTCTGTGCATTTTCAAGAGGTGAAAGTGGGGAGGTAATGAAATAAGCATTTCCCTGAAGACAGAGCTGCATGTTTGGAGCAGTAATGGGATCTACAGCATGCCAGCGGTTTGAAGACTCATTCTTCTTTTTTACTGCTGAAGGTCAGCAGACCGGGTCAAGCTGACTTCCACCCCCTCCTTTTTCAACCTGTCTGTACCTTATAATAATGCTTATCGTTGAAGGATTTTTGCTATTTGCTCATAACTCTTACTTAGTAAGTGTCCATGGTGTTAATTACAAAATTCGCAGCTGACTGAGTATAGAGACTAACATGGCAAGAAGAATCATATCTGTATTACCTTCAAAACAATGTCATGAAATTTTACTTTGAACTACAACTGGCCTGAAAAAAATCCATAACATTATCAGTTTATGGAACTGAAAGCAATATGGTTTGAAAAAGTATAATGAAAAATTAATCCTGGATTTAACCCTTTCACACACAGTGGTCACTACAGTGGACAGCTATTTGTTGTTTGTTAAAAACTCAACCTTTGTTAAAAACTCAAACACATGCAGTCCACGAGTGGACACGTGAAGAATGTCTTAAAAAATGTACATTCAAAAAACTTCTGTTTTTTTTTTCATTTCCAAAAAGTAATAAAAACACAGAGGAAAAAATCCTGACTGTGCCTTTCCTAATTCAACCATGAAAGGATTAAAACTCCATAATGTTTATTCCACACAATGACCTTTACCTAAAAAGATTTAGACTAAATTAGAATATTTTTAATTTTAAAATAGCCGATGTTTCAACACCTGTTTCTTGTGTGATCAACCATCCTAATGAGAGGCTGCCTAAACATATCTGAGAAAAAAACATTGGCAGGTTGACACAAGATACTTAAAAATCTTTTACCAGATCTCACCTATCATAGTCTTTCAGATCAATGCCTGTCATTAAACTTTTTTTTGCCAATTTTCACACATTATTTTTACATCAGCCAGTATAGTCACGAGACAGACTCTATATATGATTAATTTATAATTTAGGTGTCATTAAGTGAAGATGAACAGAACACACATTTACACATTGCCCAAAAAAAAAAAACTTGGAAAAGCAGACGTAAATGTAGTATGCATGTTGTATTTTGAGCTGCTGTTGATTGAGTGGATTTGCATTCAAAGGATGCTTTCACAAGGTCTCATATCGGCCTGTGGAATTCTTCTTTCTTCGTGTCATCACATCAGTTACTGCTACCTAAGAAAAGCCATGTAGATCCTGGCTGTTGAGGCCACATATTTAGCATACTTGCAGAACAATCAGTCTGGCACAAGCCACCCAAGGTGAAACACTCAGTTCTGAAGGGCACATTTATAATAAGAAATGGTAACTTTGAGCCTGGTGTTTCTATGTAGCAGAACTTTTTGTCTACCTCCTGCAACATAATTAACTAGATCTATACACATATATACATATTTTTTTGGAACAACATCTGAATAAGTACTACTTTTGGTCGAAGAATCCAAGTAAATGATTGTAATATATCTACAATATGACAGCAATCACAGTTGTCAAACACTTTCAGAGTTTGCAACTGTATTTATTATATACATAAAAATGAAATGGAGACAAGCCACACTGCTAACATCACACACGGATTTCCCCCAGGCGTTCATAAGTAAAACCATATAAATGATTAACCGGCTTTAAAATAGCTATTTTCAGCGTAACTTGTCAATGTACAGAGAGAGAAAGAATTTATACATGTATGCTGGTTAGAAGGTTTATCTTTAACACATCATTAAGTGTGTAAAAAAATGCCTTTATTTTTATAGCAATCATTAGATGAATTTCAAAAATGACACTCTGATTTTAATAGCTTGCAACAATATCATTGTGTGAAATTCTGAATCCCCGTGAGAAGTTTTACAGCCCAAAATGTTTTATTTTAGAGATATGACATCACAAGTTGAAACTGTGAAAAAAGTAAATTAGATGGGGACCACACATTATCAAACACAGACTGTGAATAACATATGAACCAACATTTGTGTAACAGATTTCAATTTGTTCGGTCTTCTCTTGGTCATGGAAGTCCTGTGTCACGCTTCTTAGACAAACCTCAAGTACGGGCTACGAATGTAGGTATCCGGACTTTAGCATGAGCCGTGAAGCCCTCCACTTACCAGTAGACAAATTCTCACTGCTAGTTCTGCATGTCAGGTTCTCACTGCTGGTTCTCTACAAAAACTGATTTTACAGGGATCTTTCCCTTTCTCCTTCTACCACTACTGGCAGCTAAACAATCTTAAATCATTTATTGTTTTACTTCTTGGTTTCAGAGATACATTTTAATTAAATGCATTTGTGTGTGTGCATTTGCATTTAAAATGTGGTTTTAAATATTTAACTGCAATCATCTTAACTTGAATCATAATTAAAATGTATTCAAAAAAATAATGAAGATGAAAGGCAACAAATGGTCCTTGTACAAAATCATATGCATTCAATCGCTTTACACAAAAGCGTCTGCTAAATGAATACATTTAAATTACATGTCTAATTATAATAGTAAGTCCTCTTGTAAATTCTCATTTAAGTGCGTTTTTTAAACACAAGCAATGTATTAATGTTTAAATTGGAATGGAACAAAAACAGTGGGGAGAAAAAACTGAACAAAGAAAACAAACATGAATTATTTGTTGATTAACAATTTAGGAAAAATACAAATTTGTATTATTTTTTTATGTACTTGATATGAAGCATTACTTCCATGATGGCGAAGCACCAGGGAACAAACAACTGAAGTGTAATTAATAGAAGGGTTTACATTAAAGATGGCCCGGTCACCTAGTTGCCTACAGGTTGGGCTGTTTAGCTTTTATTCACATCAGCAGCAATTCATGGTAAACTTAGAAGTATGAGAGAGGAATACCTTCAGTGTAAATATGCCTTTTAAAAATCTGAATGTGCATGAGTTTACCAAGAAAAAAACACAGTGGATGTTCATTTACACAGCATATCGATAATCTTGAAATCAGAAAAGACGTTTATATGATTGAGAGTGAAAAAGGATTTCCTTTTAAACAAATGGGTTGCACCATGCTTTAGCTGTAAAGATATAACTTGGCAGTACACCAATATAGGAAACTCAATCTTAACAGCTGAACACAACTTTTTTCTATGCAATATATTAGCACTAAGTTCTTCATTGACTTAACTGCTATATGCAATAGCAAATATGTCAAAATATATTTCAATTACAGATACCGCTATTGAATTCTCATTGAAAGCATCAGCCACTCCTAATGTATCTTAAAAGTAGTCAGCTGAAACAGAACAGTATGTAAAGTGTGCTATTTCAAATGTTTTCTTTTCTATTTTAGCTCTAAAAACAAGTCTTTAGAAAAGCTGCTTTCACACAGTTTTATAAATTTTAAGGATTAAGGTAACACTATCCACTGGTGAAGTCATGTAGTGCTCCAGTCCAGATGAGCATAGTTAACCATTTGTCACGGTAAAGTCAGGTTTCAGTACAGTTTTGTGGTTACTCAGAGCGACAGTTTAACCGTTGACCTCTGGCACAAGTGGTGATTTAGTTGCTATGGATACAACGTTTATATTTGGCCCTGTGAACGTGGTGTCCAATATGCTGCTCTACTCCAAAAAAAGTACTTGCCAGGCCAAAACTGACATCTTCCAAAATCATGCCAGATTTACAGCCATGGATTCTTTATAAAAAAAAAAAAAAAAAACCACACACACACACACCTTCGCTTATTTTAGTATTATTCTTACTACTTGTGTAGAAACTTGAATGTTCAAAGTTCTTAAACATGAAATACTGAGTTTACTGTTTATTGATCATAAAAATTATTTTTTCAATTACATTTTCTTTGATGGTTTCCCTTTTTTGGTTTCCACACATGGAAATGTTACAAAAAAAAAAAAAGAGTATTACATAAAACATTTATTCAAAAATAAATATTAATTTTTTTTTTTTTTTTTTTTTTACAAAAAAAAAAAAAAGTCACCAATATTATTTATATGCACTTAAAAATTTACAAGGTTTCAAAAACACGTTCAACTATACAAAACAAACTAACCAGTAAATCCGGTCCTCAGCTTAATCCTGAAACATAGCACCCAGGAGAGACGCTGTAGTCTCTGGGCAGTGAATCCCTGAGCCACTTTGTGCCCTTACAGTTTAAGCCAAGGCATCTCAGAGCTGGTTACTAAATTGTCTTTAGAGACATCAAAGCTGACTGTGCGATTAGCCTGGAGGAGGTGACAGGGAGTGCGGGGGAGACCCACTTCAATGGCCTTTTTTGTGATTCATGCCATCGTTACCCATTCAGTCAGTTTCCTTTCAGAGGAAAACTTTTTTACCCTAAAGCTCGCACTTCTGTTGCTCCCAATCAATCACCTGCTCCCTGTTTGCCAGAGTCACCTGACAGAGCTATAACAAGACTGACCACAATCCCCAGAGTTTGTCCTCCTGCTTGTCTAAACCGGGACCCAGAACTGTTTCACAAAGAGGACAGCACAGGTCATGTTGAAATCCCCACGTCAGCATAATTCCTCCACCACAGACCCCCACCCCCAAAAAGCTTACATTTTCTCAGAAGCAGGGGGAGGGATGGGTGTGTAGAGGTCCTCAGGATGCTAACAAAAGACAATGAATGGCTGGCAGGTGAAAGGTCCAGCACTCCGTGTCCATGCTCCATCCTGGGACTACTTGCAGACGTAGCGCTCCACGACACGCTCGCACTTCTTGCAGGTCACATAGCAGCACCAGTGGTACTTGCACTGGCATCGCTCGACCTGCTTCTCTGTGTACCCATTGTAGCCACGCCCACAGCACATCAGACTGCAGCTGTCACTGCCGCTAGACGTCTTATTGCACTGCCTGTTATCAGGAGGGGAGCAAGAACATGGTTGTTATTAAACACCTGCCCTATACATAGTTACATAAAGCTGAAAAGGTTGCATGTTCCTGGAGCACCAGGATAAGAACAAAGTACACCATGTCGTTAATGGAAAATACCTGTCTTGCGTGCCAAATGAACCATGTTTTTCGTTGAAGGCACAGTAGTCCGGGGAGCTAACCAAGTAAACCAGCTCGGTCTGCCTTACAGGCTGAACGTCCAGCTCTTTGGGCACAAGCTGTTTCTGATTTCCAATGTGGCGATGAACCACTTTTGTTGCCGCAAGGTATTTAGACTTGAGGTCTGCAGCAATGTGACCAATGTCATGCAGGCCCTTCCAGCATGTCTTCACGGAACATGACCCAGACACACCATGGCATTTGCATTTAGTCTCCAAGGCATCTGAGAGGACCTATTTATGGGAGATTAACTGGTTATAACAAACGTTACCATTAAGCCGTTTTGACTGTTACTTGCTAAACAAATCAAGAGAATCAAAAACGAGTTTTAAAGCAACTTTAAATTGTTTAAAAATACCTGTCGTCCAACTTCATTGTTGTGCAGATGCACCAATCGAAAAGCTTGTGAGCCAGATCTGCTGTTTTTCACTAGTGCGTCTGAAAACGCAGAGCCCATCTGAAGACCATAACGAAGATTATCACCGCAACCGCCCCATCTGAAGTCCGCTCCTGGTTGTTCCGCCGGTGCCGGTGCACAAGAACAACTAGGGAGCTCACCTGACGCGCAAGCTCGGGCAATGGAATGGCTTACTATGGCAGCGGCCAAAGAGAACACAAAAGCCGATTCTCGTGTCCCTAAGACGAAACAGGGTTAAGTTAGTTGGGCTGCCTCGTGCTTAGGTTCTGCACATCATTGGTGATAAACGCCTCGTGCTTAGGTTCTGTATATCACTGATAAACGCCTCGTGCTTAGGTTCTATATATCACTGATAAACGCCTCGTGCTTAGGTTCTGCACATCATTGGTGATAAACGCCTCGTGGTTACGTTCTGTATATCGGTGATAAACGCCTCGTGCTTAGGTTCTGTATATCGGTGATAAACGCCTCGTGCTTAGGTTCTGCACATTATTGGTGATAAACGCCTCGTGCTTAGGTTCTGTATATCACTGATAAACGCCTCGTGCTTAGGTTCTGTATATCACTGATAAACGCCTCGTGCTTAGGTTCT